>JAFBJS010000269.1:57393-111566 GCA_016785265.1 Paraplagusia blochii | reverse complement strand
CTGACACACTTAATGGTAGAACTTCCAGAGGAACGGTCGATTTTCAGGCTGCTTGATGGGTTTTTGTGGTTTTTCTTTTTACAGACTGTATTTCATCCATTGAAATGTTTTTTTTTTCAATAGATATGTACCTAGGAATATGGACGTAATTCTGTCATGATTGTACCTGACCTGACACTTGGCATCTAATTGGGCTGCATGTGGTCTCGGAATCAAAATGATTTTGACACCATTTTGTTCATTTAGACATTTGCCTGGTTGTCCTTTTGGATTTCTCACTATGTCCTGGCCCTGTCTCTTATACACATCTCGCTACCATGTAGTTTGAGGACCATCTGGGTTCAGACACTGAAGTTGATGTTATTATAACAATATCAGATCACAGGATCAATGCGTTTCTGTTAATACATTTATCTGGGTCAATATTATTCGTACATATCTTTAAGGTCTTTCAGTCACACACAGTGGGCGACTGTGTGTGTGTTCCAGAAAGTTCCAGGTCAGCACATCTCTCTTCGGGGTTTTCAGCTACAGTGACTTTGTCAAATGCTTGTTTCGACCTTTGTCCACATTCTTCCCGGAGAAAACCGTGTCTCCCTGGGAGTGTTACTTCATTCACAGAGTTTTAAAAGTGTGTGCTGTCAGTGTTGTTATATTTACCCCATTACGAAGCATGTAGTAGTCCAGTGTCCTTCCAGACTCCAGCCAGATGCCTTTTCTGGGGTCTTCATCAGACAGGAATAGACCGTAGTCTGAAGCTGGAGCAGGGAGGTAGAATTATTTATATTTATGTTTATGCAGATATAGATTTTACTGTTGTACAAAGTGTCCCTGGAGTGAGGACGTCCAGTCCCGGTGACAGGTTTTCATCAAAGTCAGCAATAAAATTCACAGAACTTATATATCTACCTTTTATAAAGGGCTGACTTTTCTATATGGAAATTTGTACCGTCGGAAGGCAGTCTGGAAAATTTTGGACCGTTCCCCGTTAAAAGCTGGCTCACAAATGTACGTCTTTTTGAGAAGTCTTGTCTGTGAAGATTCTCATTCATTCAGGTCATAAAATCCAAAAAAAAGGTTTAGTTGAAAGAAACTGGACTTTTTCTTTTTGGAGTTGAAACGCCAAGAGGTCCAGTTGCTCACAACTAACTTAGAAACAAACTTTATAGAATTTAATAAAAGAATCAGCAAGACATTAATAATCTGTAGCATTTTAATGCTTTATCTTTTGGTCACGTTTCTAGTTTTTCTATTGTAGTGTTTGTTTAAGAAATCTTTACAGGTTATTTGACCACTGCTGTGTCGAAATTCAACTGTCAAGTGTAAACTGCGACCTTTTGTGGCCATACGTGATGCATTTTTGGATTTTGAATACAAGTCACAGGTAAAAAAAAACAAACAGGTAAAATAAGTAAAATTAAAAAGGGTTACAATAGAGAAATTGCAGTGCATGAATGTTTAACTATAATATACTCCAGCGTAGAAGCAGTGAAATGTGCTGAACAACTAAAACTTAACAATTTCATTGATGGTTTATAGCCTGTAGTTGGGAATAATTCTCACCCTGTCCAGTCTGAGCCTCCGGGACTCTCTCTCTGATGATCCGACAGGCATCGTAAACGGCCGTCGAGGGCTCAAACTGCATCGTTTTCACAACGTTGCATTGGCGAATGCAGATTTTCAAAGACAACGCCACCATTTTGGCGGGTGGTGTGGAGGGGTCTGTTGGTAAATCTGTAAAAGTTCAAATGTTAACCGTTATAGTGGTCAAAAAAATGCAATAGGACAATTGCATTGCCATGATCCTGGTGCAATGTAAGGACACAATGAGACAAATTATTAAGTTCTCTAAAGAACCGTAGGCCAGAAGTAAAAACTGGCATAAAGTCACAGTCAAAATTGAATATATATATTGAGAAATTAACTGTAAACATGCATGTTTTCTCATCTCTCGAGATGTTAAATGTTGTTTTTCATCTTAATGGCCAGATATAATTACACTGTGGACCAGATTTGGCCCCCGGTCCTCAGTTTGACACCTGTGCTTTAAAGAATAAAAAAATAAAGTGTAATTGTAATTAAACATAATTGCACTGTATTCTGAGACAAAGGTTGTGAGATTCTTAACAAAATAAACAGTAAACTCAAATAATGAAGAGAAAGTTATGGTGCACAGTCAGGCTGTTGTCACACCTCACCAAAAGACTGCAGCATCTAGCAAGTCATCCTTTTATATAAAACCAGCCCATCTGCTCTCTGCTGGAGACAAAGGAATGTCTCAGAATAAAGCACAAGTAAAAACAAACTCTAAATAAAATCCTTCTCAGCAGCATGAAGGGGGGCTGTTCATTTTAACACTGCATCCAAATCTGTGTCCACATTGAAGATAAACACTGCAAGAGCCTGAACCAACATCATCAGCTGGATCTAATGTCAGAGACAATGCAACAGTTGCTCTGAATTTCATAGCTGAATGACAAACAGGAAACATGTCTCATTTTTCATCGATGTTTTACAAACATATAGTTCTTGTTTATGATTTAAGGATAGAAGAATAAAACAAATGACAAGGAGAAACAAAAACAGTGTGACATTGTGTAAAAGGTTTCCCTGAAATATAGAACGGACACAGACTCCAGGGCAGAGTGTGAAGCTTTACGGTTCTCCAAGGACACATTCAGGTCTTTCTTTGATTGTGGCTTTTTAGTTTTGACCCTGTTCTCATAGAAATACTTGGAGCTGAGGCAATATAATGTTCAGTTGTAACACTGGGCCTGATCGCAACGCAGAGGGTAGAGTATTTTTCGCAAATGGTCAAAGATTTGGACTTTCTACATTAGAACTTAGTTATTTTTCACTTCGATTCAGTCTGTATTATGTTAGCCAAAATTATTCTGGAGATCACTTCAGCAACTAAAATGTATCTGTACAGTGACCTTGTAGATAAAAGTACAGAACTAGGCACCACCTACAGGGGTGAAGAGGTAAAATTAATGGCATACAAAAAAAAAAGAAGAGAAATACTTTGCATGTTGTGAACAGAGCTACTGTATCACACAGAATCTTAATAAAAAATGAGAGAGAGTTCTCTACACGGGAACTTCTGTTTGTGTTGAATGGAAACACTGATCTTCTCTGTTCTGGACAGAGGTAAAAGGTCAGGAACCCTCCAGGTCATGGCTGAGGTACACAGACAGCCCCTCTTCTTCTTTGCTGGCTTCTGACCCTGACTCTGACATTCAGAATCTGGTTCCTATGTGAGATGTGTTCACACACCAGAGTGAAGGTGTTTGTTTAGCACATCCTGCTAGAACTGCTCTGCACAGATCTGAAGCCAACGGTGCTAATAAGGCAGTGGAGAAATGATTATATAAGGACGTGCATGACGCTACCGGAGCTGCAAAAAGTATCTGTCTCACTTATTGCCCTATTGCCTATTTCTGCAAACCACAAGCTGATTGAAGTTGCAACAAAGCCAAATAGCAAACAAATTTAGCTTCAGCGTTCACTGTCAGGTCTACAGAAGAATCTTAGATACGGCACAACATTCTGATTATTTGAGACATTCAAATGGACGAATGATAAAGTGGGTTTGAGATAAAAACCAGCAGAAAGATGAAGCAGCATAGTAGTATATTTTTCATTGATGCCAATGCAACCACTCAGCACAGCCCATTATATGCAAATATAAATACATATTTTCTTATTTTAAACTTATTTACTTATTTTATAACTATAAACTGTGAATGTTATGTCTCCGTCAAATGTTGTAAGTAATATCTAAATAAAACCAATAAAGATGGACCATGTGTCCTCAGAATCATAGCACAATATCAGAAACTGCTCGGTGAAAATGTGAACAATTTAAATCAATTTCAATCAAGAACCAGATATTTAGTCACCTGTGAATAAGAGAAATAAATGAATTCACAGCAGCGACCACAGCTGCACTCATCTCATTTACAACCACCTGCTGTCATTCTCCTCTTCATCAAATCCCTGCTGGTAAACTCTTCAGATGCAGCTCCTGTCTTTGTCTGAGTGTCTCATTTACCTGCATTCTCTGCTGTATGAGACTAAACAGCTCATCCACCTGCTGCACCAACAGGATGCTGATTTTCATCTCTACGCCCTAGCTTCATCCATGGTCATCATTAGTAAGACCTGTTGCTACCAGAACGCGTTATTACTACTCATACTACTACTATTATTACTCTAATATATTAGTATAAGTTTAACAAGTGATATTAAAATTAAATATAATTTGTATTATTATTTTTGCTTTTATTATTAGTAATAATATTAATTCTTTATTTCTTTTTACACAGGCATTTTAAAGCAGAAAAAATCACAGAACTGACACGAGATATGAATTAACTGCAACAACCCAGAGTTATTCAAGTTCCTCCGACAATATCACAACTATATGCATTTCTCACCACAAGAATCAGAATACAAAAGTGGAAAGAGGATGAACTGAAGACATTTTTTAGAGCTGAAACGGTTGCTGGTCCAGAGAACCAGTAATCGGAATAGACAAAAAATAAAACTGTATTGGAAGGTCACAAGAAACATTTGAAAATCTGAATCTGA
The DNA here is from genome assembly GCA_016785265.1 of Paraplagusia blochii. Taxonomy (NCBI): domain Eukaryota; kingdom Metazoa; phylum Chordata; class Actinopteri; order Pleuronectiformes; family Cynoglossidae; genus Paraplagusia; species Paraplagusia blochii. The sequence goes on along the minus strand of JAFBJS010000269.1, from coordinate 106,973 downwards.
ACTGGATCTCTACGTTCTTTTTATTAGCCAAGAAGGAGACATAAACATGTTCCCATCAATCTTTTCTCCTTTCGGAGTGAGTAAACATTTTCCACTCCCCCCTGTCCTCTGTGTCCCCAACTCTAACTCCAACTAACTCCATGTCCTCACTGCATCCATCAATCTCCTCTTTGTCTCACATATGTTTGCATCAATAAGAGAATGGAATACCTAAAGGAAAGCAGAACCTATGATAATAATAATAATAAAAAAAACAGAAAGTAACTGGCATTCAAGCTGCTGCCTTAGGGTCTGTTCTTAGACTCTTTATCATACTGACAGTAAAAGAAGAGCTAATGCATGTACTATGTGTTCCGAGACACTGCAGTGATGAGGTCACAGTGAAAGTTGATACCACGGTTCTGCTGCTCTCTCACAGAGTTGCCAAGAGCAAACGCGACCCGGTCCTCAGTGTGTCATGTGTTGGAAGAGAACAGAATCAGTGAAGAAGACAACTTCTCCAGAACCAGAACGCAGAAAAGTGAGAATGTCCAGAGGCATACAAAAAAAAAAAACCCAGAGTCTATGTTTTAGAAATATGTGTGTGTGGGACTGAGTCAATTTCATGTGGAGAGAAACTGCCTGGTGTAAAATTCTGACAAAAGCCAAGGAGATAAAAGGTAAAGGAGAGAAAGTCTAGCTGGAACATGCAGCTATTGTTCAACAGATCAATGAGGCAGAGCTGTGGCTGCTGGAAATGACTGGACCCTATTACAGTAATATGCTTTCAGTGCAACAATGCGCACGTCAAATAGGCCAAACCCTGGTGGGTTCTGGGACATCACTATATTCAATATCTGGACAGAACAGATTGGTTTAGTTTCAACACCACGGGCAAACTAGACTAACAAAAGACGATAATTAGTCCATCAGCTCTGTTTGCTTTCTCTGTGAGGACCATTTGTCTCTTTCAACTGCCTGGTGCCTGTACAGAGTCTAGACAACGTTTTTTTAAGCCTTGAATTAAAGCATATTGTCTTAGAGACAGATATGCATTAAACCATAAAATGTACTTTAAAGTATAATAATAAAAAACTTAATGACAACAATATGATCTGATCACACAGCATTTAACAAGCTCCACTTAGCAAAACATAACACACAAGCGGACGGCAGTGGTGGCTTTGTGGTTAAGGAAGCAGACTTGGGTTTGAACCCACCAAGTAGAGGTGCTCTGAGCATAGCACCATCCCAACCCAGATAACTTCCAGAGTTGGAGGTGGAGAAGTTAAAGATGCTGAAATTTTCATTAAGAGAGACAAGGATGAACAGGATCAGGAATGAGGTGATTAGAGGGACAACACAGACAGGAAGGTTTGGAGAGAAAGCTAGAGAAGACAGATTGAGATGGTTTGGACATGTTCAGAGGAGGGACAGGGGTTTTATTGGTGAAAGAATGATCCTAGAGATGGAGCTACCAGGTAGGAGACAGAGAGGAGATTGATGGATGCAGATAGAGAGAGGACATGGGGTTGGATGGAGTTAAAGTTGAGGATACAGAGGACAGGGGAGATAGAAATTTCAGACTCGCTGTGGCAACCCCTGGAAAAGGGACAAGCTGAAAGGAAAAGAAGAAAAGGGCTTACTGTATTGTGCAGTGTGATTTGGGTGGCAGACTTGGAGACTGCCACCACAATGAACTACACAATGGTTTCTAAAAGAAACTGAAACACAAATGAACACAAATTCCGCTCACAGCACGATGACAATTTTCAAATTGTGGAACAAAATATTATCCGACCACAAAATAACCTCCTAAATATTTGTTTGACAAATCAATAAACATTTTTAAAGACTCATTTTCTCTGGATGATAATATATTGAAGCAGCCATCCATCTTGGAAATACTGCAGACAAATAATATAAATTATTCTGAGATACACTGTCAGGACTTTCATTGTGTCTGGGTCAGGAATATTTATTTTCAAAGTGGGTGTTTTTGTATGAGCTACAGTCAGTGTTGTCACACCAAAGTACAACACTGTACTTACATATATTCCTTTTATTGTATTACATGAGGCACTTCATACCAACAATGTCGTCATTTAACAAAAGAGACCCTGTGACATACCTCCAGTTTCCCTTGCGTCAGTTTATCAGACACAAGTGGAACTGATCTAAAACACACTCATACTTAGTCACACATGAGTGAGCTGGGACGGTTCAGGGTTAGGTCACCATCCAGCAGGCTAGACAGGGTGGCATCATGGAAGGCGGAGGTTAGAAGGTATGCATTTGTGCCTCTCGAGACAGGAAAACACACTGCGAGTGAAAATGAAAATAGGCCTCTCGGAGTTGAGTCAACTGAGTCATTGGGACATGATTTCTATACATGAGTGACGTAAAATCTTTTTTCAGCCTGGTTAGTTTCCAATTGAGTTTTTAACTACGTTCCATTTCAATATAGTTGAAGAGATAACATCAAGACAATAAGACACAAGCATTTAAATAAAGAGTTCAAGGATGGTATAAACTTAGTTTAGGTTTATTTATTTAGTTTCATGGTGCGATAATGTAAAAAAGTCTTGAATTAGAGCCCCAAAGGCAACACATACTTAAGAGCGCCCTCAGTGGCAGCATGGGTGGGTTTCAAGAATTCATACAATGAAGTTCCCCATTGTTGAGGAAAAACTGACTATTATTTGTTTAAATACCTGAGACATAGTCCTAAGACTAGAATATTCAACAAACAATCTGTAATTCAAGGACATCCACAAAAAAAAAACCCATCATCTCCAATCACAGATGTATCCTTTCCTCTTACACTGACAGAACAATGTTGTCATAGTAACAGATGATAAATTCTTGGTATTAAGCACAGCATTACTGTCTGACAATAGGGTTAGATGAAAGCTTGGTCGCTCTTTGATCAAACTGATTTTCCAGGCTGTTGAGCTTAGTGGGTTTTTTTTTCCCGATGTATCAATGCAACGACATTAGAAAAACAAACAAAACAGGACAATGTGAACAAACCTTATCAGGCTTCCATCAGCACAGAAGTAGTGAACAAACATGATCAGAAACGTGTTCCACTTAACACAAAGATGAACTGATCTAAAAGGAATCATTTTGGCTGCCAAAAACTGAATCTCATTGATACTTCTCAAAAAACAAAAAAATACATCACAGTTCAGGACATCAATAAAACCAACCATGTGCTGAAGGTTTACATGATCTTTCTTTTTTTGCCATTTTAAAACGTTTGGAGTGTATTGTATCTCATGTGGCATTTGCCTTGATTAGTCAGTGGCAGGGACAAGCCTGACTGTGAGACCAGGATTTAGTCTAATCCATATAAAAACCCTACGCATTTTCAAGTAAAGATGCCTTTTTTATGGAAGCGTAACCTTATGAAGCATCACATACTACAGACAATACTGTGCTATGATTCAGTTTAATTTGGTTCATCTCATAACATGAGCCAAGTGTACTGACACACCATACTGTACTCCGCAGTCTCGTTGCTTCGAAAGCAATGAAAATAGGATAAGAACCTCCTGATGGTACAGCTTTACTGCCCGTTATATCAGGTGATTCACTAACTGTACCATCCACAGCTGCTGTGTCCATGGCAAATCACTGCTTTCCAGTAAAATATCTACACACGGAAAGAATGCAGCCATGGGGTGAAATGTGCTTACGTAAAACGTCTTCAGGAGCAGGGTCTATTGAGAAGTTTGATGAGGACAAGCAGGTAACTAGTAAATGACAATGGATTATTATATTAAAGAAATGAAACATGAAAAGTTCAGGCTCACAGATTTCTGGTAAACGTTCGAGGAGAAGCCTCAAACTATTTTTGGATAATTTCAAGAACCATGTCCAAGTATGACATGAAGAATTTGTTTAAGATATACCAAGCAGTAACGTCACATTCTTGGACTGGATTTGAAAGTTCCAGGAACAGGCAACAAACTATAGTGGAGTGAAAGAGCCGTCTGTCAGCAGGTCTCCTGGAACTTAACATACGACGCGGTGCAAATCGCTGCTGATTCATCATCACAGCGTTGACTAAGTAATTCCTCAACATCTGCTCAGAGACAGATGTGACGCTGCCTTCACAGTCACTTTGATGAAGTCTGTGTTTAATGCAGTGCTGCAGATCCTGTGAACTCTACTCCACATTCCATTTGTGTGGTATCATTTAGCTGGTTTCATGTGACAGCCTGAGCTTCATTCAAAGGCACTTAAGATGATATGTAAATTATGTAAATTAAGATAAAAGATATATTTCATGATTTTCAATTATTTTCTCTGCAAAGAAAGACTTTAACATTTTTATTTATTAAAAAAACATCTCATCAACATCTTAGCCCACAGTTTATGGCTCAAGCAGACACTGGTTTGTAACCGAAGGGTTTGGTAACTTCTTTTACTTGAGACACGCAGCAACTAAGAAACACAATATCACGGAAGTGCTCTATATGCAATTGAATATGACCATCTTCTTGTTTCCACCCAATCACATTTTACTAGCCCAGTGTAAATTATCTTGTTTAGTTGAACCCAATATTATGATACATGTAGGAATCTAAGAACAAGATGAAAGCACTTGAACAGCACCGTTGCTACCCAGTAGGAGTGCACTTTGAGAAGTTCTTGGTAATCCCTAACGGAAAGCCCTATTAACGCTACAGCAGGAATTTTCTGACCATTGATATTGAAACAGACATTAAAGAGTTTCTCAAAAACGTCAAATTTGAGAAAATGGGTTGCATGACGGTGATGGGTTGTTGGTCTTGGCCAACTGGACTGCTCAGATTATTATTAGTTACCATTGTGACTGCATTTGTTCACAAGTTTTACAGGTTTACAAGCAAGAAGCACAATGTCACAGAAGTGCTCTATATGTAATTATATAAAACCATCTTCTTGTTTCACACAATCACGTGTTTACTAGCTCAGTGTAAAAAAATGGTCCTGTTTAGTTGAACACAACATTATGATACAAGTAGGAATTTAAGAACGAGATGGAGGCTCTTTAAAAGACCTGCTTCCACCTAATAGAAGTGAATGTATTTGCTCTTCTCTTTACTATCATATATGAAAAAAAACTTAATTTATGATGTACAAAACTTATATTTTTCATTTTAATTATTGGGATGCCTTTCTCTATTCAACTGGTATTCTGGTACGACATAAAAAGTAAGAGCGCTGTGTCACTGTTGGTGTGAAATAAATGTGCAACAACTAACTGTAAAACAGCAATATAATCTAGGCCAAACTCAGAGTGTACCGAGTGGGAGTGACAGGGCTCAGATCCAAAAGAACCCACTCCTACTGTGTGCAAACTCTTCCAACCTGACACTGAGGCAAGAGATGAATCTCTCTATTAATAATGGGCTCTATCATTTATACGCTGTATAGCAAAACGCAGCCCTTCAATAAAATAGGTATTTTGTTACCAGAGGGTTAAAGATAAAAACAATCATATTCCAAATTATTCTAAGATGTAAATGGCAAAAAATAAAATGATCTCAATTTCATATGACAGTATCTGTTATACTGTCATATAACAGATACTGTTAGTAGAGTGGGAAATTTACAGTAGAGAAAACAGGTGGTTGGGATGCAGCTACAATTAACTTTAAGTATCTCACTCACTGTTGAGCATAAGTTTGTTTTTGTTATTATTTTGGCAGCGCAAAACTGTAGTCCATCTTATTAATCCATAACAAAGGGTAAATACTATGTGTTAGTTAAGGTTTAATGGACTGAACTGAAAAATATCTGTTCTCTAAAGCCCAAAGCAAAGATAGTTTATAATGTTTAGAAAAACACAAAAGCCAAATAAAAACTATTAATACCACGGGCCGTTGAATAACTGCTGCTTATTATTATTGTTTTCTTCCCCAACCTGTGGATGTGCAGAACAACCCGGGTTTTCATATAAAGCAGACATGCACTGTGAGCCACTCTGAACCCAGCATCTCTAAGCCTGTGGTTTTATTTTTACCTTATTGCTGAGGGAAACGCAGCCTCGGATGTCTGCTGGTCTTCACCACTGCAAAAGACAAAATGTGGAGTTTTGAGAGAAATGCACACACATAGGGCATATAGAGTACTTTTGTATATGTACTGTAAATCCTTGTAGAGGTTTGCACCTCTGCATTTCCCATGTGGAGGCTGTTCTTTTGTGTTTGAAACAGGGCTATAGTAAAGGGGATTGGAGGTGATATAAAGTCGCTGGTGCTGGCTGCGAATAAAGATGAAACGACAGCGGGTTAAGTGGATGGATGCAAATTTTTATAACATGTACAGCAAAGTACAGCAGTACTTTCAGAGTGGAGTTAATTCCATCTTGCTTATTCAATGGAACAATAAAGAAACCCTACATATAAACCGTCCTCCTTAGAAAGTATTGTATTTTTTAAAGACACATTTTAATATTTTAACAGTGGAATAACACATTATCATTGCGTCAATTGATGATCCAGACATACATTCACCAACTATTACCACGACACAATTCTCTCATTCAGATGTTTTCTGGGTTGTTGGATATTTGGGGCTCTTGTGTCTGGTTTGATTGTTCTCGGTTTTTAACAAATGATTGATGACCAGCCACAGTCCATTTTAATTTAAATAACCACTGTCGGTTCTTGGGAGCAGTGCAAATTATTCTTCTTTCTCACTGTTGGTGTAACAAATCATTTCATTGTTTTTTTAATAGTATGGCTTTAAGGAATACAATTAAATTCCTTAATACAATTAATGGAAATTCTTCTTCTCTTTTCGACCCATCCTTTTTTCAGCAGTTGTCATGGCCAGTTTCCATCTCACCCTGTCCTCTCTATCTTCTACTCTAGCTCCAACTACCTCCATGTCCTCCCTCACTGCATCCATCAATCTCCTCTTTGTCTCCTACCTAAAAGCTCCATCTCTAGGATCATTCTCCTACCAATATAACCACTGTTTGAACATGTCCAAACCCTCTCAATCTGACTTCTCTAGCTTTTTCTCCAAACCTTCCTGAACATTTCTAAACGTATTCATGTTTTCTAAAACCAGGAGCCTGAGTCTCGTGTATTTCACCAAGAGCATACACTTAACGTCTGTGAAGCAAGATAACTCGCCGTTGAAACTCTTCGACAACCTAGAATCATTGTGTACCTATTATAAAAATAAATGGTAGCACATGGAGTGATTATGTCATGAAGTATTTCGCTGCAGTTCCCGTTTTGAAATATTTCCGTATCAGACTGATCAATAGAATGTCAGCTGTGGTATTTAACACCATGTAGTGTGGTATAAACTGAGCAGACTGTACACATGCAGCCAGATTTAATGACACATGCTGCCCAGGCTCCTCTGACAGGCAGAAACTGATGAGGGACAAGTCTGAAATGCATTCAAGGTGAATGATTGGAGGGAGCAGCAACAGCACAGCACTGGCACTCATGATGATGCAGGTCCACTTTCTGCCTCAAGGTTTTTCCTTACAATGCAGTCAGACCAGCACACTCCACAAAGTGTGCCATATGCAGTAATACTACAGTTATGCAAATCCCACATGCAAATTATCTTTGTACAGCCTAGGTCTTAAAGCATAAAATATTTTCTCACAAGAAAAATAGAATTAAATGAACTTGCAGCATGAGCGCACCAAATTCACAAAAAATAAATGTTATTCTGTCTCGAATCCAAACACCTGTATGGCAAATTTAATTTTTCTGCTAACTCATCCAATTCTCTCCGAGCAGTGTCCTCACTTTAGTTTGAACTCAGGCAACGAGCTGCAGCAACCTGTCACCAAACGTCACTGACATAGTGGCGTTGGCAGGTAGAGGCTACATGGTTTTAGGTTTCTTACTGGGAGCCAACATATCTGCACAATGACTAAAATTGTACTGAAAAGGTTAGAAATGTTAAGCTCTACTATAACAGCATTATATATTTTGCAGAGCAGTGATTTGAAGCTAGTGGGTCAAGAAAAGTAACACTTGCAGCCAAATGCGATCATGCGGGTTGTATTTCTGGTCCATATAGATTCGACAAAGCAACACGTAGCTATAAAAACCAAGGACAAAAACCAAGGGAGGTCCATTAAAATCTAATTTTCCTTCTAATCAATTATACTAAAGCACAAGATCAGGACAACTATTAAATTCATGGAGAAATCATTTAAACCACTTCTAATTTGATCAGAATTCAGAGCTGCATTAGTGACACAATCATCATTTTAATCTATTATAAGACACCTCACATGTGCATTAAGGATTGTAGTAAATATTTGCTTTCTTTCACTTTCACTTTGTTTTAAGTAATATTGTCCAAAGCTGAGATCTGGACATTGACTACAAGGCTGTGATTAATGATTATCATTCTTTAGAAGTTCTGAAGTTTTGTCTCTACAGAAATCCAAACCCATGTTTAGAGAAACGGTTTAATTGGACTCAAATGGAAAAAAATAAACAAAACAAGCCTGTACTAGTAGATGGAACATTTACTTCTACTGCCACCAAACACAAACCACATGGACTTAGACTAACTCCTTCTCAATTTGCTCTTTTTTAATCTAATCAATTTGCAGTACTTTTTTTATGGTGAGTGTAAAGCTTGGGGATATACAGTGATCAGACAAGTGTCAGACAAGTGACCAAAGATCCTACAGTGACAAAGAAATCATAGGACAATCTAAAAACAAAGATTTACCAGGATTTAAGCCTGCAGGATAAAAACACAGGAGCCCAAATTACACAAAACCACTTTGAGAGACAAAACCTTATCTGACACGACTTAGGAGACGCGTGCATTCTTGTAATTCTTTCCCCCAGTTGCCCAAGGGGACCAGCTCAGGGGAAGGCTCAGTTTAGGAAACACCCCTGGGGAAACTTATTGATGAAATTAATCACCAACATTAAGTTTATTAACTTACATCAAATCTGTCAAATCGGTAACAAAGGCCTAAAGTTGTTGGTCCTCTGTAAGAGATGGAACATGGGGACACATGGCCACTGGCGGTCTTTGAAAATACAATATGCCACTAGAGACTTCATTGTTCGTCTGGCCAGCAGTTTCATTAATCACACATAGTAGAGGGGGACAGAGTGGGGCCAGTCAGACAATATGGTGCCTGGGAAACACCCAACTCCAGCTTAAAATATGAGACTTTAATACATCTGCTCACTATGACACCTCAACATCTAACAGGTCAAGATGGCATCTCGTAGCTAGCCACTTCTAGGCCCATTTAGGGTAGACATGGACATATTTGCTTAGAGGAGGGTAGTGGCTCCTAAAATGAGAAGGTTCTACCTGCAATCAAAGTGAAGCAGACATTAAAATTCTCTATATATTAGCATGATTTATCATCTCCACTCAAAGGAATGGGGGACTGGTGTGTTACTTTCGCTGCAGGCCACCCCAAAGATCAATGGCAGCTGTTCACTGAGAGGAAAACATTACTCATTCCCATGGACTTTTTTTAACAAAACTCTTTGGAGATGACATGGAGAAAACCCACTCCTCCTCTTAAAGGAATATAGAGTAAAAAAAAGTGAGACTCTTCCAGGTATATATAGTACAAGGATGTACCTCTACAAAAAATACCAGATTCGGAAGTCAATTCACATTTGATGTTTTAACCTTAACCTTAATTCCTCCTTCTTTTAAATAAAACTAAATCCTGCGTAACTTAGAATACATCCCTTCATTGTGAGAAGACCCTCTTGTACGCAGCCACAGTCTCCTCAGTAACTAAGGGCAAGCGTTCTGATTGGTCATAACAAAATCATTAAATTGTAATAATTTAAGAGATGCAACATCGATGCGCAGTATCTTTTACAAAAGCGCTGAATCAGTTTAACCCAACACTGTGACATAACACAAAGGTAGACCAAAAAAAAATGTTGTCATCCACAAAAAAATGTAGCTCTGTCAGAGTGACATGCTGAAATCTGAGTGGTACATACGAGAGCAGAACAAACTCAGGATGGTGTTCTTGATTTCATTACCCTTTAGAATGAACATTTAATCATATAAAAATACATGCAGAGCAATCAGAAAAGAGGAGCTCAAATTCTTAGTGCAAACTTCCTCAGGCCATGTGACTGCGTGTGACTTTCCACTACTCTCAAGGATAAGTATCAGGCAAAGATAAGCAATTACTTTAATGGGTCTGTGGACGTGGGTGTAATTAATGCAGACGGGGGAAGGTCTTTGTGTGGTCGGCCAGTCATGGCCTAGGGCACTGTCATGCAGACACCTGTTCAGTTCAGATCAACCTCTAACTTTCGGAGATGCAAAACAACCTTTTAAAACGAAGACACTCAAAGAGCTTCCAACTTTTGCAAAAACATTTTTATTTTGCTACCACAATAGAGCAGCCGTTAAGCATAGGCTAGATTCTGTGTAATACAACACTGAACCAGAAGGAGACTGTGGATCAGGGTTTTCAGAACTAACAAATGTATAAAACATTATTATAAATTCAACTTTCATATCAAGGTGGAGGCCGCAAAATATCGTTCAGCGGGCCGCAAATGGCCCACGGTCCGTGAGTTTGAGATCCCAATATAGTAATATAGTCTCTTTTCTTGTACAGGTTGCAGAGTCTATAACAACTTCCTTAAAGCCCATGTTGGTCTAAACATATGTTACATAGTTACAGTGAATGTTACATGTAACATAACTTTATAAAAAAAAAAACTATAAAAAAAAAACTATAAAATGTGTGTGGGCGTGTGTGTGTGTGAAGATAAAATAATCTTTTCAATTTTACTTTCTATTTTTCCCCCCACCATGGTGGGGAATGACGGACATCTGGACAACAGCTGTGGCTTTGTATCACATCAGAGCACGGGTGCATCAAGGATGCTCATGAACACACACACACAGGAACACACACTACCACACACAGTTTAGGGGCTAAAAGGTCAGAAGCAGAGTTTCCACACAGTACCACGAACCATGAGGCCTGATCAAGGTACAAACAATCTTGGAAAAATCAAACACCACAGAGACCCTTTGCACAAACACAACTACATGCATAGACACACACAGACAGACAGAGCTTCCTCGTCTTTGCCAGGAAACTATTTGACCCCTCTTGGGAGGGCAAAGATCCTCAATGATTAGTCTTGTCCTTCCCCAAAAGGTAGGGGGTGGTGTGTGGGGGCACTTACACAGCTACTTAATCAATTTAACTGATATCTTTTTGGAACAATGTTTAGACCAAGGAATTAGAGCGAGAGGAAAGACATAGAGTTACATTTTTCTAAAATATTTTCTGTGTTAAATATTTTTGGCTCATTTTATTAACCTGCATAAAATGACACAATTAAAAGACCTAAAATTATTCAATCATTGAAAGAAGTCTAGTCAATCACTCTAAAAGTCTAGTCAAGTTTCTCAAAGTCAAATATTTATTTTTGAATGAACTGCCTTAACCCCTAAAGCTTTTTCTCTTCAATATTTGTAAAATTTTAGGCATTAATTAAATGTTTAAGAACTTTGCTATTAAATGGACTGGATGTTAATGACACATAATTAGGACTTCAAGCCATCATGATCCAGGTCTAATGATTTACTTGCTTTGTATTATTAGCCATTTCCTCTCAGCTACTCATTAATCAGCAAACCAGAACTACATGAACTCCAGAAGCAGGTTGTGTCCTCCACCACCATCAAAGGAGCAGAGAAGAAAACTCATTCCAAATTATTGAGGAAACAAAAACAAACCTTTAAAACATACTACATTTCTCAAGATATTCTAAACACCATGTTATGGTCTAATTAACAACGAGACCTTGACCTCTCTTTAACCAGCGACAGATAAGAGCTGCCAAGTGTTTGTGGTACAGCAGAGCAGCTTGAATCAAATCCCACTTTCACGCTCTGTGGTAATGTACGATAGAAGCTGTACTCTGGTTTCACCTTCTGCTCCTTTTGAATGAAGTCTGTACACAAGTGAAAAGCTGGGATTTCAAAGTGGTGTTTTAATCATGACCTCACATGTGAGTAGCTGGAGTCATGTCTACAGGCGCCATATATGGTTGCAACAACGTTTTGAAGAAGCAATGGAACCAACATGTTCATTATGGAAAAGCAGTGTAGGTGCCATCAAAGAGAAATGTGACTGCAGAAGTTAATGAGAAGGCTGCACACATATTTTGTAGAACACAACCACCAAGTATTTCATGATAAAAAACTGAAGACTTTCCGAAAATGACAAACTCTGGACTGTTTTTCTAAACTGACCAGCACATGTGGTCTGAAAATGTTCCCACTATTAACACTAACCCTGAAAAATGCCCTATTAAAATTACACAGCCAACCTCAGCAGTGAGTTCATCATTTAAAAGACCCAATAAATCATCAAAGTCTACTTTACAAGGCAGTGTCTTGGTCTGGCAATGCAGCAGATTAGGAAGAAACAGCCCTCAGCATGAGCTGCCCACCTAATCTTCTTTAGCATCTCAACCATGGAGCTATGGGAATCATCTAATCCTCTCATTGGGTGAACAGCTGCAAGCAGACATTTAACTGTCTGTTACTGTCGCAGCCAGACACTATGGCCTTTGAATCCATAGTTAGCCAACAGCTATATGTATTGACAATCTTTTTTTAAGGTTAAGGACTGCCACTTCAGCTACATACCAATATGCATGAGTGACATTTGAATCTGTACAGATCTAGAAGAAGATATAGTGAGTTTCCAGGATTATACAGTGAAACAAATTCAATCATGTGAGACTAGCAGCAGGCAGGGAAAAAAAAACAAAACATTTTCTTCAGCGTTACTTAAACTGAAACCTGGCTCTAAAACATATCTTCTTCCTTGAAATAATATCGAAAGGTTTTGCCAATAACTAGGATAAATATGGAATGAATTAGTTCACTAACTTGTTCTTAAAGCTTTTAAATATAGTTTAATGTTAATCAATCCTTCCTTGAGGTGTAAGATAATTTGCCGAGCTAACTTACCCAAAATTGGGATAATACTTAATGCTAACGAGAGTTGAGTCCCAGTGAATGGTTGTGTCAGATAAAGTAAAATTAGGCAAACTCAATAGTTCGACTGTTTGATCATGTCATTTGTGTATGTTGTTTCTTTTGCCTTATAGGGAAAAAAAAAACTTCTTTTCTTTTGAGATCACAAACAAATTAAAACCTTTTCTGCTTCTTTCTTTTCATTTTATGTGGCAGAATGTTGACTGACTTGCATTAACACTTATTAAATGAATTTCCTTATTCAAAAAAAAAGTGATGAGTTTACTGTACTATCTGGTTGTACTGTTCTTTTTTGTGTGAAAACAATACATCTTCTCCTCTTACGGACGTCAAAAGTCCTGTGTTGCTTACTGAGCCAGATACACTGGCTGGGACTACAGATACCCAGAGAATGATGGTATATTTAAATGGCATACAACTTGCAAATTCCATTTAAATTCCATGCTATCTGAGCACACCCACAGTGATGGAGCCATCAGAAAACTCATTTGGCACAAACCAAAGTCATCTTAATCTTATGCCCGTGGTTCCATTTTACAGCTGTGTGCTGCATTGTTTTACCTCCAGGCCGTGCAAACTACTATCTTGTGTTTGTGTAACAAAATATAATGATACCATTTCCAAGCAACCGTATCCACTACATTAAACCTCAACCAAATCCACAATTGCTTTAGGTCAAAACAAACTGATCCCCTTACAGACTTCAACTGGTTATCATGTAACAAAACAACTACGTCAAAATCCACCCAGAAATTTCTCAGAACAGAACCTACTTGTTCAATTTCTTTAACAGGATGTTTGTGCAAATGAGTAAATGAGCACTTGGTTGTGCAAGAATTAAAGCAACTTGAGCAGGGATCTTCAACTCTCAACATGGAAGCCACTTCAGGTCTGCAAGCCCTGAAAACATACGTTCGTAAAATATTGGCTGGTTTATTTTGATTTTTGATTGACAATAACCCTATATTCATGAGGCCCACCACTGCAAACACTTTCAAATGCTGTTTAACTGCAGTTGAGCTATTGTAGTGCAATTAATTTCTCATAATGGCTCATTGCCAGCAAGTGACACTACACTACAACTGAATGTAGGTCAGGTGACCCATTTCCACATTGCGCACCATCAATGAGAGACCCATTTTAAGAGACCCAGATGATTGCAATTAGATAAAAAAAATTGAAATTTTATGCACACAGAGTGAACACTCTGCCACATTTATTTCCCTTTATTCAGTATATGTGAGGTGCACCCAACAAAATCAATTGTGTGTGTGTGACAGAGGAGAGGGACAGGTGAGGTGTTGAATTAAGAGGAAAAATGAAAAACATATTACAATAATGCCTTCAGCAGGCTGAAAAGGGAAACACAATAGAAAGAAAGGAAAGTGATAGATATGTTTGTGGTGTGCTCTGGGAGTAATTGGATTTTGCTCTCCCTGAGGAGCTATTTCATTCTAAACAATCCTCTGCTTATCCATTTATTAACTTTTAACTTCTAGCCTTATGCCATGGGTTAACATTTAGAGGCTAACATCTAGTTCATACTTTCTGAACTTGCGACTTGTTGACCTAGCAGATCGTCATACAGCCAAGAAACAACAGACAGCTTCACAGCTAATTAAGAGGGTGTCTACCTACAACTACAGAAAGCAGTAAGTTCATTCCTCAAAGGAATAACATCATTCAATTGTGTTGTCTAGGAAGCAGAAGGTTGGATGGAGTTGCCCTCCTGGCCTCCATAGTAATTCCCCCGAGGCAGTATTCTGCACTAGGAAGATAAGTAACACAGCTGAGGACAAGGCCGGTATTCTCGCCTGAGTCCAATAGACAAAAAGCCTGAGTGGATCTAAAGCGAGGAATCTGACAATGTGCCACTTGTGCATTCGCCAGCTGGAGAACAAGCCCCCTATAGACATGTTGACATGAAACATAGTGCCCACCAACTTAGAACCCAAAGGACCACTGTAAAACAATCTTATTTTGAATTGGCAAACAGCAGGAATGATAGGGGATTATCACGAACTGAAAACTTGAAAAACTCAAATATTTAACAATAGTACTTTTAAATCAAGTGTCCAGAAAATGTACTAATACATACTGTACTATCATACATGCTTTTAAAATAATAATGTCTGTCTCTGGCGGGACAAGATGTACCGTATATGTATATAGTTTTGGTTGTATCGGCTCTAATGCTATCTTTTATATGGTCCAAGCTACAATGGCAGACCTATCCCAGAAGGTGGCTTCCTTAAAACCCAAAGAGAAAAAGTTAGGGAGTCTAAGGTAGGATGACATTCTATTACTTGTAATTCCGTCAACAAAATCAATTGCAAGGGCCGTTTATGGATCATTAACTCATCTGAACTCATGGACCAGGGTGGCAAGACGTTGAAAGTTGTGTTGTCATACAACGCACATTAACACTATCTGGATTAATAACTGGTTTTGAGTAAACATAAATAATCCCCTCCTATCATGTGATTAATCAAAATTGACTATTTTAGTCACTTTTTCTTTTACTTTCAGCTTGCCCCTTTTTTCAGGGGTTGCTACAGTGACACAAGATGTGCATCTATGGATAACTATAATTTCAATGGACCCGAGCATTTAATGTTGCAATGTTTATACAGGCTGTTCCACATGGAAATGCTTATGAACTTCTAAGTAACATTAAAAAAATACTTGTGCCAACCCAAAGCACTACTCAGTCTTTTGGCAGTTGACATCGGCAAATAAACAACCTTTAACAGCAAGTGTAAAGTTAAATGAATATTAATTACCAATCGCACCATGCTTGTTTTCCTCTAGACCATGTTTAGAGGTCAACAGATGAGACATTGAACCCAAATCCAGTCAGAACACACCTGCCAAGCCCTGAGCTTTGGCAAAAGAGTCATCTGCACCGCTGCTCATAACGTCTTACAATCACAAAGTCACTGGGGAGCTGGTAATATAGCTTTCATACCCTATTAGTTATAGCCGTGTTAGTGATTCCTCTTCATGTGCTGGGCACAAATGAAAGGGTATTTTTGCCACTTGATTAACACTGAGCTTTCCACGTAACGTTAACCAGCTGGCAGGCTCACAGCACATCCATAAAAGAGGACCTGTGTTTACAGCGCTACATAGCAGAGCACCCTTGGTCTTGAGTGGTCTTTCGTCTTCTTTCTGTCCCCATTTTCTACCCTCAAGTCTGGCTGCACTCCCATGTGCTTCTCTCAACTAATAAACAGAAGAATGGTTTCCCTTATATAGTCGTCTACTTACTCCACATGCAATATCAGAGGCTCACAGAGGTGGGTGCACAGCAGATGCTTTGTTGTGGACAGCGAGGACTCATCTGAGTTCATGGTGCTTGAAGTCTACAACTGTGTGACAGTCAAGCATTAAAAACCTACTTTAAGAACCATTTCTGGTGCCAGAAATTTGCAGTGTGTACATTTCAAAAATGCTAGTCAGTCAGTATTAGAAGATAAAGAATATTTATAAATAGATTATTGTTACAACACATTGGCGTGATGTGGACCATCTTGCCAGTTTAGAATCTAACCCATAAACTGTCACAATTAAACGCAGTAAAAATAACAATTCACAAACTTCAGGAATGTGTTGCCTGTGGTTTCTGGTTAAATAATGATTACTTCATATTTAACTATTCAGTGAATTTCTTTTAACAAGTACCAAAAATCCAAGTGTTTGTCTGGTCACCCTTGCCTTAAAGCGTTTTTTGTTGCCCGTAGTACAATTAAAAAGAACATTCTGCAGATACATGGAAATCTGGTTACGATGGTACAAACAATCCCAAGAATTTATTTCTTTTATTTTCCACAAACGTTTGATTTTCACCAGGGTTAAATGAGCACAGAATTCAATATTAAAGGCGTAAAAAGTGGCCTCAGTTACAAATATTGGCTCCCAACCCACAAGAGAGGGTGTACACCAGCCAAGTTGGGTCACATTACAATTCATTATATAATCCAAATAAGCCCAGTGGAGGGTTGTTCCATCGGGATTCGTCCTCTGCTATTAGGGTACAAAGACTGTATCACAGTTCTAATCTTAGATCTCCTCCAACGTTTTGCAAATCACAAAGCGGGAGCACAGTGAAAGAGATAAACAAAAGCAAAATAATCCTTTACTGCCACCATCCTCGACCTACCAGCACCTGACACATTACACTGGGACAATTTCAGCCCATCTGCCTGTGGGGTGGCCTTATACAGTGCTTGGGTAACTCCCAGAGATAGCTGCCAAACATTTGTAGCAAGAATTTATCCTTATGGGAAAACCAAGAATAGCTGTCCTGGGGCTGCAGGAGGTGCTAAGGAGGAGCAGAGGCATGGGTTACATTTCTAGCACTGCTGCAGCATTCAGTCACCTCTGCCCACGGCTGCTCCACGCTGCTCTGCAGTCATTTCCTGGGGAATTCCAATTCAGGATTACTTTCACAAACCACCACGTCATAAAGTCAAAAATAATACACGGGCTGATACAAATGTTGCCTGGAAGTGGACGACAAATTACTCACTGGATGAAGGAACGATAACAATGTCTGGTTGGACATTAAAAATAAATGTGGATAGTGCAGTACGCTTAATGATCTTCAATTGCTTAGAGGATGGTCAGGTTTAAATGAAAAAAAAATGGAGGATTCCTTTGAATGGAACTGTTGAACTAAATATTAAAAAATATCTGTATGTTTTGCAGTATCCAAAAAAAATTGAAAAACAAAAAAATACCTCTATACTCACAAGAGGACATGAAAACTACCCAGAAATACCAAGAGTTGATGAGCTTATTCATCAGCCTCTCAAATATGTATATCTGCTTAATGTGTAAGACTTGATTTGACAGAACCTATGTGTAAATGTCCCATGAATCTTAAGGCAGTGACAGCATTTCCAAAAATCCATCCTGATCCAATCACTGGACAGAAACTGTCAAAGGAAGGAGCGATGGGAAACTGGAAAGAAATGCAAAGATGACGGTGTGTGTGTGTAATAGTACTGTGGTTGGATGGGGTTTACAATCTGTTCACAGAGCAGTGAGGCTGGGTGAAGCATATCCCTGATTAGGTTACAGTCTGCCCTGCTGACTTAAGAGGCACAAGGCTGCTGGTAGCAACCACAGCAGCAGGAGAC
Source organism: Paraplagusia blochii (assembly GCA_016785265.1). Classification (NCBI taxonomy): domain Eukaryota; kingdom Metazoa; phylum Chordata; class Actinopteri; order Pleuronectiformes; family Cynoglossidae; genus Paraplagusia; species Paraplagusia blochii. Next base: position 88,836 of record JAFBJS010000269.1, on the reverse strand, counting down.
TTCTGTCAGGAAGACAGTCCAGTAATAGCCAAGCAGCTCGGCTGTAACCTGAGACATATTTTGGAGCAGGTTTTTTCATGTTGATAAACCTAAACCAAAAACTACAATCAACTACAAGCTTAATTCTGGGTACTAGAATTTTGCACCTTTACTTTTAAATGTTGGTATATTCAGGGAAGAAAGCCTATATTTGAAAGGCAAATCACAGCACGACTGGTGTGATCTGTGCTTTGTTGAGATTAATGGGCAAAAAAAAAAACAGAGGATACTTAATCAAAATGCGATGTAAAATATTTTTTCAAAAACCTTTTTAGATGTGTTTAAATATTTATAGCCCAAAAGCTGTAAACATACAGGTATCTCATGACAAGCAGTGTCAGGTAGCAGATTCACAAATAGCTGCTATTTATTTAGGATTGACAGACGTAAACAGAGCCATTGCAACCTAAAATTATTCAGAGGGATTTGGTTTAATGTTTTATTTAATGAGGCACTACCTTTGAACAAAATGTTTACGAAATTATGAATTAGTGCCTTCGCTTTGGCCCGGAGGCAATGTCTTTATCATTGGTGGGAAACTCCAGGGTTCTCCTCCTGGGCAAGCCTGAATAGTAGTTAGGCAGTCGGTTTCCAGTGGGCTCAACACCCACAGGAAGGTACAGCAAGGTGCAATGTGATTTGGGTGGCAGTTATGGACACAGTTGCCTCACAAGACCCTGCAACATATAAGCACTGCAACACTGCAAACAGTGTTTAGTCCAAGATATAGTACTACTATTGTTAATTGCAAATAACTTTCTCTTAAATTAACAAAATGATTGGAGAGTTTTTTCTTAAACAAATGCAACTTAAGGGCATTGCAATGCCACTGCCAATGCTGCAACATAAGATGTGTTTTACCTGCTAAAAAATTTAGACCTGACTGAAATCCAATGACCCAGCTTACACTCTTCAACACTGAACAGAAAATTCCATACAATGATTCAAACGATTCTTGCAGCAAATACTGAGTCACAAAAGGGATCATATATTACTCTGTTTCCAGAGGAAGTTTGCACTGAACTGGTTCCTCATATATAACCTCAATGCATTGGGTCACATCAGATTCAGGATACACAGTTGGATGGTGATGAGTAGGAGGCCGACAAACGAGAAATCAGTAGGAGGTTGGAAAAGTGGATGGGAATTGCCAAAAAAGCTGCTAGATCTGTCTGGCTTCCTCACTGAGGCCTTAGATGTAGCAGCTCTATCAACAGTTATCTCCTACTAAAAAAAAAAAACCTTTATGCATTTATATGGTAAATATAAATCAGAATAAAACCTTTCTATTCCAGTCAATTAGCAACTTATATAATGAGGCTTCTTTTCTCTACGTGTGATTGTGTTGCAAAACCTTCATACTGCAAATATAACCAGTTCATCAGACATTAGCCAGAATAGAACCAAAACCTGGAGACCTTGGAGAAGTTTTTCTCAACCTTAAATGTTCTGTACAATTTACTTCCATAGTTAATTGGTTTTATTCGGACCGAGTTTAGTCCTACACTGAAACAACTACACAACACATTAGCAGTAAAGCATCAGGGTCACTTGAAGGAGCACTTCTACTAAACAATGTTGCCTAAGTAGTTTGTTGTGTTTGCCGTAGGGTATGTTTTAAATCTGTACATGAGAAAGATTTAAAAAGTGTAATTTGGATCTAGATAAGGCTTCTAATCAGCAGTAAAGAACTGAGTTTATTTCTGTCTGTAACAGACTGAAGCAAACAAGTAGAAGGTGAGAGGCCAGACACTGGGCCTCTCTGTGCACCTAGCTCGGAATCTTGTGATTTAGGTCTTATGTTTAAAGTTACAGATGAATTGGCCTAGTTAGCAAAAATGTGTGAAATTGTGTGATAATGTTAACTTGAACTAGGGCAGACATTTCTCTTTTCTCCTCCTGAACATTTCTCTCTAAATTAAACACATCACTGCACCATTTTTCTCAGAGTGAAGGTGAAAACTGATAATACTGAGAGAGAAATATCTTTGAAGCTTCTTTTTACATTTAGATGTGTGCTCCTTACATGTGGTATTAAGCTACTTAACACTCACAAAAAAAATAGTAAACAGGTATTTATCTGTTTTAAGACCAGCAGCAGAAACTCACGTTAGAGGTGAGAAAGTGAATCCACTGGGAAAGGACTGAGAACTGTCACCAACAATGATTTACAGTAAGTAAACAGTGAAGTTGCAAAGAGAATCAGACTTTAAATAACAGCAAACCTGGGTTTTCCTTTCATCAGCGTTTTAAACTGTACAGATTAACATCTGCATTCATTTTAAGAAATGACAGTGAAGAAGTATGGATGTGCAGCAAAGAACATTTTAAATACAGCCTTATGGTTTGGAAAGCTGGGCATACAGTACATCAAACAATAGAGAAAGACATACCAACACCCGGGGCGGTATTTAACATAAGCAATGCTGAATTACATCTACAGCACAAAAGGGTCAGAAGAGGCATCTGCTGATCCAAAGAGCACAACATGTGCACATACAGTTAGAGTCAGAGTTCACAGAGAACAGACCAGTTGTCCATACACAAGAGGAGGGTAAACACTAGGCTTCTAGATCTAAACTAGGTCAATCGTATCGCCTTGGGTGAACCTGATGACCAAGTGGTAACAGGTTAAAGCGCTAACTAATTTCTTTGCATAACAGCAATAATATAACTTATAAATCTAAGACTTTAGATCAGACGTGGACAAACTTCTTGACTGGCGTGTCACAATGGGTCCCAGACTTGGACGCACGGGTCAATAACCAGCAGAAAGATGGAGCATTTGTTGAACTGAAATAAGAATGGCGTGTAATAGTCATGTCAAAAACCTAAAAGGCCTCATTTCTAATAGCCTTTCTGATGTCATCTACTGGAGAACTGCACACATTGCAGAAAAAAAGGCAGAAGTATAATGACAACACAAATAAATTATTTTATTTGGACAAGGTCGGTGGGCCGCATTAAAAAGCTCAATGGGCCGCATCCGGCACCCGAGCCTTAATTTCCCCATGCCTGCTTTAGATCATTAAGTCTTAGAGCCAGCTTACACTACGATTCATTTGCTAACAATATAGTAATATGTGTCTGTCTAATTTTAAATTGATTAATTTTCTTTTTAACCAAATGTTTTTTTTTATTCCTGAAAGTGACAAGATTGAACTTCTACAGTACCTGATGACCTGTTGCTAGTTTTGACACTTCAATGTTGACAGCTCTTGACTGACCTGTTCAAAGAAATAACTGAGCAAAGAAAACTGTGCGTGAGTATTTACACATCGAGCACTGGGGATCCCAGTTGACTGTGCCCTAAACTCTTCAATCGCTCTTTGTGGGCTGTTTGTATTTTTTTTGTTTCTCCTAACCCAGCAGGTGGCAGTCCTGCCAATATTTCTCTCAAGCTGTAATCAAAACCAATCAAAAGGATGCAAACAGTCACTTTTTATAAGGTCGTAGATTAAATGAAGTTGGAGAAATGCAACAGTGGATCGAGTATAAGTATAGTCATTAGAAAATGGTCACTTACACGTGAGGCAGTAAGTCTTCTTTCTAGCCAGGGGATGACAAATAACCGCCTCCTTTCCATTTGCTCAGTCCATTATCACAGAGGCTCTTGTGATTTGTCATCACTTATTACTTCCTCTCTGTGGTCAGAATTGACGGTGGTGAGCAATTTTCTTGCTGGACAGGAGTAAGATCAATAAATTATTGATGAGCAAGAATGCTTGAATACTTTAAGGGATATTTATTAAGGATTTGCAAAAGTCTGTTTCTTTAACTATACTTTCTATAGTCATTTTTTCGGGAATTACACAGAATTTAAAAGGTATGTTTTTTAACATTCATGGAAAAACTCTATCAGAACACTATCAGTCTTTGTGTGTCCCTTGATCATATTGTCATATTGAAATTTGGGAGAATTGCTAGCTGGTGAACAATTAAACGTTCTATTAAAGTTGAAAACTACTTTAACAATTTAATGATGTTACGTATTCAATTTCCGGGACTGTGTATTTGTTTTAAGCACAATTCGCTTTAAATGCAACTTGATTTTTGTGGTGCAGTTCTTTTATGTAAATAATCAATTTTGATTTGACAATTCTGTGGCTCTGCTCCGCAAAAACAGTTTTTAATCGCTGTGTATCAAGATCATTAGTTCTGAACTGATAACATAAAGGCTGCATTAAAATGTTTTCCGAACATCTGCGCAATTGCTAATTTGATGTAGGAAAGGGTTTTGATTGTTTTGTTACTTGGGAAAAAAAAGCAGATAGGGGTTTAGGGCAGTTTAACAAATGACTGGTGTCAAATCAGCTGGTGGCACAGCAGCATACCAAGCAGTAAAGCATCAGGAGGAAAAAGTAAACTGTGGCCTCAGAAAATAACAATTTCTTAGGGATTAATTAGAAGAATAGCAACTCAGTGCATGTGTTTATTACATTCAAGAGCTGCCACTGAACGAACAAAAAAAAAGAGAAGCCAGACCAATGCCATAACATTCTCCTGGTCACTGCATTTTTCTCTTTTTATCAACTATGGATTTCTGAGTGGGAGGAAATGAGCTACTGCTCAATATCTGCTCGAAAAGTGGCAATTTAAGGCAGTGATGATGACAAACAGGATACACTGTGTTGAGAGGTCACACACATTAAAACACTATTTACAATAGGTACAGTAAGGTTAGGGTACAGGAAGGGAACAGCAGGCAATTGCCTGAGGCCACAACATGCAGGAACAACCCCTGAGAAACCCTGATTAGTCCACAAGGCACTGGTGATAATCAGTGAACTTTGTAAAAGAACTGAAACAAACTTGCAACTGTATCCACAGCATCATTATAAAAACATTCTAAATTAGATTCCATCACATACTTCTTGGTGGCAGGATCAGGAACAATTATTGTGTGACTGTGCTTTACAAGTAATATATGTGTAGCTGTGGAAATGTTTGACACATTATATAGACTTGTGTTACCCAACCTTTTTTGCACCATGGACCAGTTAAATGTCTCTTATTATTTTCACAGATGGTTATTAAGTTGTGGCAGATAAAATACCCCTTAATGAAATTTTATTTCCTGTGTTCTGAAATATTCTCCTACCTATAAAAATCTTCCTACCCAAATTAGCTGTGCATGGACAGAAGAAGAATTTCTTAAGTGCACACAGCCTATAATTTTCTGCTACCAGAGCGGTATAAAAGGTTAGAATTATGTATCAATGACTCTGCGTCATTTTGATTGTTGTTGTCTTCACTGAGAAAATATATCAAGTGTAAGTAACAACCAGATGGGGCCAAAAGGGATCATTATTCCTTTATGCCCCGGCACCAATTCACCCACGGACTGGTATCGATCCCCAGCCCAGTGGTTGGGGACCACTGCTCTAGTGTATTACACGTGTAGCTGTGGAAATGTTTGAGACATTATCTAGACAATATCAAGTTTGCAAATGTTTCCATGAACCTGTAGACCAGACACTCTCTTCCCCACTGATATCAAAAACAGCACACTACAGAAAACCTACAACTTCTATAGTCAGCAACAGTTCACAAACACAGTATGTTCCCAGTGCAAGATAGTTTGCTACAGCTGGAGACTACAGTTGGTAACCACTTACAATCCATCACTCAAGGCCAAAGAAAAACTTTACATTTCTAGCTCTCAGAGCTCCTTCTATTGTCCTTAGTGGGTGTATTTATCAGTTTGATAAATCTGTAACCTCAAATCTAAAAACCCCAAAGTCCTACTGAATCTTTTGGTTTATATATATGAAGTGTCGGGCAGGAAACCACAGGCTTGTGGCTGCCTTGTGTTGACAGCAGTGTTGGGGCCTGTGAAGCAGGCTGCAGAATCGCTATAAAAAATCTGGACCAGGGTTTACCTTTCTAAAAAAAAAAAGAAAAAAAAAGCTAATGCAATCAGTGATGATTACTTCCTGCTATAAAATCAATAACACATTTGCTTTCACGCCGTGTGATATAAAACTGTCAGAGGAGAAGACGATCTGGGCGACTCCCCCGTGACCCAAATGTAAACAAGTGAAAAAAGATGAAAGTAGACCATGATTCCTGGTATTGTGTTATCCAAGACAAAAGAACAAACAAAAGAAAAGCTTTGCCATTTCTTCAGACTATACCTCTGCCTTACAATGTCATGTGGTATCAGTACAACAACAACCTGACTTTACTTCTCATTTATCAGTATGTGCATCAAAATGTCTTGTCCAGTAGGTTGCGGTAAAATGTATTTCACATACCTTCTCATCTGCACAAGATTAATCTGAGATAGAAAAGAGCACCCTAACTAACAATTTGGCAAGGCCTGATCGTTTCATTTTTACACAGAACCACAACATGATACAGAGCAGCAAACTTCCTACACTGAGAAAGTTATCTTAACGGACCAATGTCACAGGCGGTTGTAAGCATTTATCTAACTATTAGTGGACTAATGATGTAGATGATGGCACTAATAGCATCTGCCGCAAAAGAAAACACAGCTGATGAATTGACCATGGTCTGCAATCATTGAAGCCCAAGTCCTAAGACAACTAAGACAGGATCTGAGCTTTAATAGAAACACTACTCCCATTACTGTAGTTTCAGCTTTACAGTACTGCATCATTTGGGGATACCTGCAATACCAATTTGTAGTGGTTGTATGCATTTAATAATGATGTCCTGTCCCATTGAAGGCTTCTACAAGTTTTCATTATCTTCAAAAACTGTCCTGATTGTGACTGTTCACCCTGATCAAGACATGCACACACTAAATACAGTCCACTGGTTGCATCCCCCTCGGGTCCCAAATCCGTACCGGTTCCGTCATCATGTGGAGATAAGAACATGAGGTTCTTTTATTCCAGCACTGACAACATGAGTCAAGGCAGTAAATCACAGCCATGGAGTGATGGCAGAGTGGGCTGTATGAAGGGGTGTGGCGGCAGCAGTGCTGACACATACACAGCAATACTCACACTACATACATACACAATACAGTACTGCCTGATGCCGCAGTACAGCCGTGTATTATTCCACAGGCTTCCGCGGGGTGACTTCAATCCTAACCCACGCCGCTCCCTCGTCACCACGCTGACCACAGAAAGGCAAATGCATACACTTATGCGTGTCGTGGACAAACCACACGCAGCGTGGATCTGTGGAACCAAACACAAACCCTCTCCCCTCCCTCTCCAGCTCCCCTCTCCTCCACCTCCACTCTTCTCCTGCAGGCTTTAGGATGGTTAGCAGCAGCACGGCGAGCAAATAACGAGCAGGGATATACACCTAGTATTTAAATCCTCCTTCACCGCTCCACACGGTGGCACTTCAGGAAATAAAAGTTGCGAACAATTACCGGTGGCAGCGTTGACCGAGATGTTAACTTAACATGGCGGAGTCAGCCAGGGAGACATCCCACCGGTCCGAGCTGTGTGAACTCTTATATCTCTATCCATCTATGCACACCCACCGACATACCATCTACTGCAGCGGATAAAAACACACACACACTCAACCCCGAGGGCAACAATCAAACTGATGCTTAAACAATGAAATAGTGTAATCGATGATGTTGCCCGGGGCCAGTGACCCCCTGCTGCAGCTCTGCAAAGTCCTAAACCAACCAACAACCAACGGGAGGGTCCACAACTTTGAGTAAATTTATCCGGGACACAACTTTATCCCCGCGATCTACTCAAAGAGCCGATGCGAGGAGGTGACATCGAGAGGAGGGAACGGGATAAAAGGTGGCTCATTCATCGAGCAATTCTCTAAATAAAAAAAAGACTGGTCGCACAGAAGGTCACACAGAGAGATGGCCGTGTCCGCAACAAAATAAGCCGATCGGTGGTGTGAAGCCTACCTTTAGATCTTCTGCTGCATTTCACGTCAACTCCTGACTGCGGAGATGCACACTGAGCTTAAGGTCCTACTGCTCAGCAGCAGGGAGACACTGATCCTCCGCCTTCACTGAAATTTCCAAGCAGCCGGGTAGAGTGCGTGTGAGTGTGAGTGTGTGTGAACCTGCGAGTGTGAGTAAATGAGCAGGGGGCAGATAAGGAGGAAATACGTCATTATTAATGGACCGCACGCTTTGTAGTCCTCTTAACTCATCTCCATGCCAACAGCGACTACACAGGAATATCGTTTGACAGAGATTGGAATTATTCAAAGATTTGATGTGGACTATTTATTATTATGAGGAAGATTACGATTAGTTTTGTTTATGCACTCATTGATCTTCGCCCTCTACAGCTTTCTCAGGTTACACCAGGCACTGGTATGAATCTAAATTAGTGTAGGACAATAGCAGGGTCACCCTGGACCAGTCCATTACCCCACTTCCACTAATACTATACTGATAACAGATATTGAAACATACATATATACACATATATACATATATCTACATATGTATATATATATAATTTACATAATTAATGCCATCATTTCCTGAAGGATACTCCTGAGGGATTAATAAAGCTCTATCTATCTGTATATACATACAAATACACAAAGCAGTTATGAATCAACAGCTAGGTTGTCAGGTCCTAACCCACAAATGCACATATACATACAGCATGCTGCATTTCACGTCAACTCCTGACTGCGGGTATATATATATATATGTATATAGTTAGTATCTATATGCAGTGCATATATATGATGCAGTATATACATACATATGTACTTATACATACATACATACATATATATATATATATATGTGTGTGTGTGTGTGTGTGTGTGTGTGTGTGTGTATACGGTTATATGTGTGTAGTGGTTAAGGGAGCAGACTTGGGTCCACAAGGGTGTGGATTTGAATCAACAGCTGCTAGGTTGTCAGGTCCCGACCCACATAGCTTTCACGACCACCAGAAAGGTGAGGTGGGTGGCAGTTGTGAAGACCACTGCAATCTGGTGGCAGATGAAGACGGATGAAAATGTATGTATGTGTATATATATATATATATACACATACACACACATATATACACACCGTATATATATATATATGAACAGTGGTTATTTGATGGTCTGTTGTGACTGGGCTACCAACGTTAAAATATTGTTTTCAAAGAGACACTTGCAGAGAGAGAAATATACTCTGATTTTCTGGGAAAATTGCATTCTGTGTTTTTGTTTTTCATTGGAATACATATCTACATTAAATAGTTTAGGCGAAAGTACTTTGAAAACATAAAGCATTTGAAATAAACCATTGCAGGAGGTTATAAACATAAGTTAAGGGACTGGAGACAGTTGCTCCACGGGCTATAAGTGGATGCAGGGGTCCTTGTTGTCAGGGTACAGTTGAGTGAAATGTGAACCCATCTTGGGGGTAAAGCCTGAGGACCGTGACCCCAGTCTGAGTGAGACAATCACAGCTGAATTCCTCACATTCTGATCTGAAGCCCCCTGTTACTGTCAGAGCTGTTAGCACTGTCCACATACTGTACTCTCTTAGTCCCAGACTTCCCAAAACAGTCAGCATAAATCATCATGATTGAGTGACAGACAGCCTCGTCAAAATGAGTGCACAGCATTTCCAGTCAGATACGTCAATTTGAATTTTTGACGCCATCTGTCTGTACAAGAGACACGGATGTTTGTTTAAATCAATGCATACTTAACCATTTTCTAAAATGACAAATGTTGGAACTGAAATTTACTTGAGCAGACATTGAACATATAGAGAGCAGTTTGGTTTCACCACATAGATCGAGAAAAAACATGAATGGATGGCTATCGCTATACATAACATAATGTCATAAATCAATGTCTCTGTACAAAACACATTGTTAAAAACTAATTTTGGAAAAAAATACAATAAGAAAAATTTATTTTATAAATAGAACCAATAGCTCCCTCTCGTGTTGATATACTAACACTACAAATCAGAGGAGAAAATACGTTATTTGCGTTTATTACTCAAGTGAGGACTAGATTAAAAAAAAAGACTCTTAACGGTAATGTCGGGGAAATAATCTCTTTTGCTTACTTAAAACACATTAAGGTGGACTACAGTGAATAATTCAATTTATTTCTGGCTAGCAAATAACACAGAAAAAAGCAGGCTGAATCAGTGCATTTGAACTTAAATTAACATCCAATATACAGTTCATGTGTAACTAAGTATAAGTCCAAAGGTTCCAATCTTGCAAAGGCATTTAAGTGTGTAATTTTTACTCCTCCTGTGCTTCAGGCTTTGGTTCGTGGACTTCAGTCTCCAACCCTGGCAACGTAGATCTCCTGCGTGCTGCGGTTTCTATCTTTTGCACCAAATTCACATCCCAGGGGTGGGTAACAAAACTGAGCACTTTGCCATTTTCTGCACCTCCAGCTCTGCCAACTCTTCCTGCTCTGTGAATGTAATCAGTGAGTGATTCTGGAAAGTCATAGTTAACAACCAAATGAACACGGGAAGTGTCCAGTCCACGTGAGGCAATATCTGTACAAATCAGTACATTTACAAGGCCCTTTTGGAAGGAGTTGAAGATTCCTGTGCGCACAGATGCTGGCATCTCCCCTTGGAGACGCATGTGCTGAACTCCCATTTCATCCAGAGCATACCCCAACCAGTTAACAGTGGCAGATTTGTTGCAGAACACCAGAACAGCATCTGCGTCTTTTTCCGGACGATGCAATTTTAGAGCCTGGTTCAGTTCAAGGACTTTGTCGGCACCTTTCACCTTAAGGAAGGTCTGTTTCACATGTGGCATGAGGAGATGCAGCATCTTACTTTTAAATATTTTCATGCTGCCAAGATCCGTCACCTGACTGAGCACCTCTCCAACACCACCAGGAAAGGTTGCACCCACCACCAGTAACTGAGCTTTCTGGCACAGTCCTTGCGTTTCCTGAGGACCACGAGAAATGTCAGCAACGTTCAGAATAGTTTGGAGCAAGTCAGAAAAACTTGGGTCAAACATAGTATCAGCCTCATCTACAACAAGGAATCTCAGATCACTTAATTCTGTGAAGTTCTTCCTAACTGCTTTCACAAGGGCCCCTGGTGTAGCCACCAAGATGTGTGGAAGGTCACTCTTAAAGAACTCTTTGATATGTTTAACACCTTGGCCACCACCTACAGTCTTTGTCAGCAATTCAAATGGAGCACAGAGAGGATGGGCCACAGCAACCACTTGATCCGCTAACTCTCTGGAAGGAACAAGAATCAATGCTCGAATTTTGGATGATTCCTCTTCTTTCCTCAGTCTCTCAATGATTGGTATTAAATAACTCAAGGTCTTGCCACTTCCTGTTTCCGCAGCACAAAGCACATTGTGACCTCTCATAATTTTGGGGATGACCTCCCGCTGCACACTGGTGGGATATTTGATATTATCATCTTCCAAAAGCTCTACCAATTCCTGGCAGATATTAAGTTTTTTAAACGTGGTAAATGATTTATCCTCAGCCTCTTCCTTCTTTTGGGAATTTTCATTAACACATGGTGCAACAGTCCTGATGTTGTTAACGGTGAAGTAATCACCAAATGATTTGCTGTGCTTCCATCCTTTAGAACAGAGATTGGGTTGTTCAAACTTCCCCAGGACGTATCCTGCAGACTGGTTCAATGTAGGATTCCTTCCTTTGATAAGGAGTTTTCCGGCTCGTGTGGTGGTGATCTTATTTTTGCCCCGCGTATGCTTGACGTTCTCGATGCGCTTTTGCAGATACCGAGGAACACGAATAACCGCAATTTCCTTCGATGAGGAGGCTGCAGTGGAACATAAACGAGCCCTACTGACGGAGGAGTCAACGGTCCAGGGAGAAGCACATAGACGGGGGCAACAAGTGCTACCAGAAGAGACTGCTCTGACCACAGCAGAGGAGAAACGAGCGACAAACTGCATTTTGTCTTTAAAAAAAATTAATGTTTCAAAACGTGTACATTAAAATAAATCGGAAATATTTAAGTACAAAAACAAACGCAACAACCTTGGTAATGCGCCACTATCGGCAGAGACGCCATGCTTCCTCGTCGCATGTGGATGATTTCACGTGGGCTCGTTGTGATGACGTCTAATGGATTTGAGCCACACAGAAATTACAATATTTTCCTACTCTGCTTAAACAACCTTGTGTGTTTTAAGTGTGCAGTTTAGGCAGTGTTGGGTATGGAATTTTTATGGGATTTTTTTTGTTTGTCAATTATCACATTTTTTGTATTTTGTATTTAACAAAAAAGGGACTTTACAGTCAGGTGATTGCAGGTTATTCTTACTTGAAGTTTCCAATTTTATATTTTAACTAATATTACGTTCCTGAGGCAAACTGCATATATACCTTTTACTGTTAGTTTGTGGGAAGGGGCAGAATTTTGCTCTGAGTTGCACAAAAAAAAAACCCCAAAAGAAGCCCTCTTAGAAAAGAAGTGATTTTTTCTCATGAAATCTAATGTCCATTTCTGTAAGGGAACTCTAACCTTGAACAAGACCTGGATCTCCATGGACAAGGATAATCCGCTGTTGCTCCTTTGCTACTGAAAGGTATAAACCAATAAAAAGAGTCTAATCTCACAGGCTTGTATCCAGAGAGGCTCCAAATGGGGACAATGTCTCTGCTCTAGTTTCTGTATCACAGCTACCGAGTACATAGATAGATAGATAGATAGATAGATAGATAGATAGATAGATAGATAGATAGATAGATAGATAGATAGATAGATAGATAGATAGATTTAGATACACAGTATATAGATATAATGAAAGGTGCTGCCTTTATCAATATATAAAGTTTGGTACGTAGGGCAAAAATCCAACAGCCTGGTCTTGTCACAAAAAAACTGTGTCAGTACAGCTGTCACATCTAACATTGATTGTCCATCAGCTCTCTCAGCAATGTGTGTTCTGAATCTGTCAATTATTGATTATTTAGAGCGTCATCAAACACTCACTATCTCTCTCACACATCAAACTTTCTGCCACACTGTGTGTTTTGTATTACCAAATATTAGTGGAAGTTCTTTATTTGAATATGATGCAATTAAAGACATTTTAACATAATACCGCTTATTACATTACAAATTCTTCTTAAATCAGACACAAGAGGGCAGCGTCGCGTCATCTCAATATACCGGTCGTGTGGAAACGTGAATGTATAGAGGAGGCAACCTACAACTCATTCATTACTTTTTAAAACCCTGCATATCGGTATATCAATAAATAAATAAATATTGGTAAATTCTAAACAGACCAGTCTATCGAACGAATCTTTACAGAACGGTCTAGTTCTTCAGTCAGACTTTCCTTTTTTCTAACCACGTCAGTCTCCGCAGTAGCTCGACTGATCAGCGAGCTTTTATTGACTTAGCTGCTGTTATTCTGATAGAGTTCTTGTGCAACTTGATATGCGCTGACATTTAGTCAACGTGTAGTAAACAAACGCAGTGCTGTTTTTATGCAGTCTGTACAAACCTCACTGTCGGAGAAAGTGACACCTCTCGAAGAGAACCATTGTGGGGGCAGATGTTTTTGCTTTTTTAAAACTTTCTCTACAAGAACAAAATATCAAAAACCGCATCTACAGCCTCCCACACGGTTTTTAATCTCACTTTAAAGGTCATCGGTGTAGATAACAGTTTTACTCAGATAATATGAATAACACTTGGATTAATCTCCGAGCACAGCACGTTTCTTAATGCCCTGGCAATTTCACTTCAATATGTTATACTGTTGATATTTCTTCCACAGCTCAGTACAAAGACATCAGTCCAATCACATGCACACCAAAAGCTCAACATTAGTCATGTGTAATTCATGTATAATTTTAAGATATACCAGACCAGAATATAGAATTAAGCTAACTATAATCCTGACTCTTACCATATTATGGATAGTGATTATTGATATTGAAATGATTGCCATGTTTCTTTTGTGAAGACATTCAGTGCCTATAACACATTGTAATATTTTAATGGGCTTCATACTAAATGAAAATAGATTTAAAATGACCTTTTTAAGGCAATAAAACTGTTGTTTTTGTTGTGTTCTGATCTAAAATAAGATGTTCAAATTTTCAAATAAAAAATATAAATTTTAACGCAGATTGCTTTATTAATGCCAGCAATTTCACAGTGCATTTGTATTGTATATGTTTTATAACAAATTAATATTTTTGCAGTTACTACCTTATTTGTGCACTTTGTTTATACAAAGACATCTCTATGCTGCTTGATCAGGCTGGAGACTGTAAACTGTAGAATGTCTATATTGACTCAATCTGAATGAATATGATATGCCATTAATAATAAAAGAAAATAAGTAAGATAAATAAGAATAAGTGACAGAATATCAAACATATGTTAAAGGGGTTAAAACATGTGTTGCAAAGGGCCACAGGAAGTGTGATATTGATGCTGTCAGATGCACTCTGAACTTGGAGCGAGTCTGTGTCGCTGTATACACCCACATACATGTGTATGCAGCTTGGTTGTGTAAAAATAAGAGGGCGTTGCCTGCAGTGTAAGCATTTTACCTTGAAGACGAGCTGATTTGCATCAATAGTAAACATGAAGAGTTTGAATTTGTGGCATATACTTTGTAACTGCTTCACATATTCAACTATTTATTTAGTATTTTTAAGTTAGTAATTACCGTAATGATGAATTTTTATTGTAGGTTAATTATTAAGGTTGATAATAGTTTCTTTATTAATACGTGATGAACTTAACTTAATGCTGATACACTCATCATAAAAATATCTAGTTTAATCATGCTGTATTACTGTAGGTGAAGCATAAAATAAGAGATTATTACCCACTGGCTGTAAATGTCTACAGTTACTTTTAATACTGCCACAATACCTACACACAAAATGATGAACAATGAGGACCATAAAAAATATGTATTTATAGGCAACACCAGTTAACAAGTTCATCAGATAAATGGTTAACGTTTCATGTCATTAATATTGATAAGGTGGGTGAGACTGATACAATTGGCAGATATAAAACATATCATTGCGTCTGTATTTACAAAAAAGGGCTGTGCTTGTCATTACTTAATCTGGATCCTAGCTTCTTTATATACACATATGGCATATATGGAAAGAACACTGGGAAAATACTGGGAAACATATTATGCAATACAGATTCACCATGAGACCAAAGTATTTGGTATGTGTGTCTGTATTTGCTCTTTCTCTCGTAGTTCTTAACCCAAAATGTTTTTTAAATAGAAACATTAATAACATATTAATTAAGTTATTGCAGTTGACATCCAAATTACTGTAATAGAAGCAATTGGTGTTTAGGATGCAAACTGAAAACATACCAGGCCAATTCCAATAGGAAGAACTACAAATATTATCAATGATCACAATAACATACTTACTTCTCAATCCAGGCCGTCATGACTCCTGGATGATGAAAATATGTCATCTGTGTTCTGATGCTGCATGATCACGGTGCATAACAGGAACATAATATTGTGGCATGCTGTAACATAGTAGGAGGATAGAGAATAGGAAATGTTGAGCGATTGCAAAGCTCAACTGATGCATTGTCAGAAAACTTTACATTTGCATTTATCTAATATACTCTAAATATAATATACTTTAAATATACTCAATGTTTTTAATATCCTATGGTATCTTGCAGATGTCAATAAAAAACAAAAAGCTATTTTGTGTTTTACAATGGAACAGGCCTTACCAAGCTTTTTAGATAGAAGAGTGACTTCAAGGGCACAAAGAGGGGAATACGAAGAGCTACTTATTTGACAGACTTACTGCTAAAGTTATAGTAAAAAGTTCTGGGACGCACAACAGTGACCACTCACTTTGTGAAGAAAAGGAAAGAAAGCAAGCTCCTCATGATTGTGACATTGTGATATACACCACTGCACACAACAAAATGTGACCCATGACCAAAGTGAACAGTGGGCAGCTCTGAGCACTGGGGGAGCAGTGAGTTGAGACCATGTCTTGCTTAGTGCACCTCAGTCCACTTCCTTAACCACTAAGCCACCATTGCCCCAACAACTTAACATTTAAATTTCTGCTTCTAGAATAGCGCTGTAAGTGTAACTCATTAAAAAAGCACAACGACGACTGTACCATTTTTGACTCATTTGCTGGGAAGTAAAATTTTTAGAACACATACCACAGGCTGCTTAGGTGGATAAGGTGGGGGGCGGGGACCACGGCTATTGTGGAGGGTTTTTAAGGGTTGGATTTTAAATAGATAGATAGAATGTATAAGTTCCTCAGGAGTATCCTTTAGGAGATTATGGTTCCAGGAACAAGGGTTAAATACAATGAGTACAAAAACGACCAATACAATAAGTATGTGAAGATTCAAATTTATCCAGGTCATGATATCCAAAAAGGGTTTAGTTGTAAGTCTAGAGGAGTAAAACTACTAGTGTTCCATCAACCAGAACTGATGAAGTTCCTCAGTTGAGGTATTTTAACTCCAAGAAGAAGTCCAGTTGCTCACAGCTAAACCCAATACAATAAAAAAGAGTTGAAGTACGTATATATATATATACATATATATATATATATATATATATATATATATATATATGAGGGTTGATGTCAGAAGTAGTAGAGTAGTTCTTGTTGATCTCAATCTTTATTATTCCATATTATTTTATTTATAATAATTTATTATTGTTCTCTAATATTATTGTATTCTATTATTATTATCTATTTCAATGTATTTAATGTGCTATTTACCAGCCAAAATCACTTCTTGCCAACTTTAAAGCTCGAGCTGCCTACTTTACAAGTGACATTAATGACCTGGTAAATTTCCCGCTAACCAAGCCAATGAACCACAATGTAAAATGTAATCATCCAACATGGCCGCCATTAACTGGCTCTGCCGTTAATAAACAACGGCTAACCAACGCGTGACGAAACAAATTTGTGAACCACGTTAGCTTAAAACCCAATTAAAAAGTATTGGTTCGCTTATTTACATTCAACGTCTTTGATTGAAATGTGTATTATAGATATAATTGGAATTCTACACCGTCTACCTTGACACGGATAAGCCCTTCGCGAGCAGCTGACTTTCCTCACTCCACTCTATACTCTCAGAGGCTTTTAATAAACTGTTTATTAACCGAGGCACGGCGTGTGCGCGCGTGTACGTGCGTGCCCTGTGTTGTGTCTGCTGACGTCACCGCTGCAACTGCCTTGTCACGCGGGGTTAGTAAAAGTTGGGATAAAGCGAGCGAGCGAGAAAGAGACACAGAGAAAGAGAGAGAGAGAGAGAGCTCACTCCCATAGGATTTTACGACGCACGTTGAACTACAGTAGAGTAGAAAGAGATAGAGACCGCACTGGGCACTGACTTGTCTGTAGTTAGTAAAGAGAGAAAGAGAGTTAAGGATAGACTCAGAGAGATAGAGAAGGAGAGAGCGAGAGAGAGGCGGGCTACTTTCTCTGAAGTTGAATGCTGTAAATCGCTCGGTAAAAGCCGGAGGAAACGGCTGGAGCTGTCCCTGTCATTTTCCCCTGGATTTTGTTTTAACGACAGGGAAGCGTTTTATTTTTTTTTCGTCTGCCTTAAGGTTCGCAAGTGTAATGAACGGTTAAAGTTGAGACTGGAACTCGTACAGCGGCAGTGTTTTGTGAAATACATGTTATGACATATTAGGAGAGCGTTCATTTCGCTTCAGCGGTCGACGGACGAGTGGCGGGGTTAACAACCCGAGCTGTCAAACCCGATGACGACGGCAAACTGTCCCGGGAATGATGAGCTGGACTTCAGGCTGATCTTCGGAGAGGACGGGCAGCAACAGCCATTAGGCCCTACAGGTCAGTGGCTTTCTCTCTTCGGCTCCGTCCACTGACATCTTTCGTGCACTTTGTTAACTTTAAGCCAACTCGAGCTGTCTTTCTTATGGCCGTTGGGAACTCAACTCTGCAGCTTACCGCGTAATACTGTACTGTGTGTCTTTAAAAAGCGGAACCGACATTTCCAAAACTGTTCTGGGGGGTTTCGTTTGCTCCTTTTTAGTACAAGAGCAAACTTAACGTTTAACGTTTGGGTCCGTGCGGTGGTCACACAGTAGCGACTGTCCATAACGCCGGCTGTCATTAGCTTGTCATGCTAGCTCCCCCGCACCCCCCGCACAATTACAGTGTTATACTTGGTCAAACTAGGAAAAACTAAAAACTACTAGTGTTTTTACCAAGACAGAACAACATCTAATGGCATGTTTCTAATGTTAGACTTAGTCGTAAATACTGAATAAATGATCCGGTGAAGACATGTAAAATGTATGTACAGTAGCTCAAACTAATATCTACACATACTTTTCTTACTGGTATCGCAAAGGAGACATATTCAATTTATTTATTAAAATATAAGTTGAATCACTTATGGTCTACATCATTATAATGTTGTTATTTTACCACTTTTATACACAATAATAACACAATAATAATAGTGTACTGGCGAGAATATTTATTTAGAAAACCAAAACTTTGCCCCCAAAGTTTTGCTAGTGATATGTAATAAGTAAAACGTTATAGGAGGTCAAATAAGTAGTGTATTGTAGTAAATACAACATTGTGTTGTGGTAAAGAACAGTTTTGCAAGTTCCCTATAAATGTACATAATTTCCTGAGTAAGATTTAATATTTTTTTATGAGAAGAAAAATTGTGCCTTTATAAATTATACAGTTTACCATCCTTTTTGTTTACAAATATGGGCAAACAACAAGAACGTCGTGGCCAGTTATAATGCTTCCCCAGGTCCCAATATAATGACACTTTATAGTTCTAGTACTAAAACTTGAAATTTAGTGTCTATTTAAGTTATTTATAGATTAAATAAGCAATAAGGAAAAAAATCCAGCAAATGTGTTTATTAATTAGCAGTTAACTTTTATTTTGTGTACTGAATAAGAATTCTTCCCCTCACTATGTTCTCTTCATTTTATTTAATGTTTTACATATCAAAAGAAAAAGACTTATGTAGTGTGTAAGTAGTAGAGGTATTGGAAGGGCACGGGCTGCCCCTGTGACCTGGATAAGCAGATGAAGACGAATGAATGAATAAGTATTAAGTTAAATTTTGGAGAGGAGTGAAGGAAAAAACTGCAGATGGAATAAATGAAGGAATAAAAGCACCACTGTTCAAAATGGCTTTAATCTTCGGTGACTTGTGTGTTTTGGCCCATAAGGGGAGTGCTTGTCCAAATTAATAACTGAAGAGTAATATTGGATCATACAGCCTCAGTAACAGGGAGGCAGTAACTTTTACACTGGCCTTCATCTATAGAAGCAAGACTCAGACTCCGACTTGACCTAACATCCCCTTCTGTAAACATTTTAGCTGTAAAGATTCAAAATTAAAAAAAATGATCTTGAGAATCTTCTTCAAATGAGTGGTCTCTTCTCCACATATATTGTTAGCAGCTGAAAAAATATTATATAATGTCATGCCTAATATTTTCTTACAAAGATGTAATGGGTTTTAGCAATCGCTGTGTAGTTCCTTTTTTAAAAATAGTGCAATAATTGAAAAAATGTCAATATGCAGGTTCGGAGTGAATATTGCTGTCATTCACTCTTCATTCCTGCACCTTTTGTCTATTTTCATCAGCGTTTCTTGCAGACAGATTCTTTAAAATCCCCTTAAGTCGCTTGATTCAGTGCTGATCATTTTCATTCTCTCAGTC
The DNA here is from genome assembly GCA_016785265.1 of Paraplagusia blochii. NCBI lineage: Eukaryota > Metazoa > Chordata > Actinopteri > Pleuronectiformes > Cynoglossidae > Paraplagusia > Paraplagusia blochii. The sequence continues at coordinate 69,147 of JAFBJS010000269.1, read as the reverse complement.
AGTTGTGTAATAAAACAGCCTCTTACACCGCTGGTATATCCAGAGACAATGAACAAACAAGGGTTTTCCCCCTAATTCCCTCTGCAAATTAGCTTAACTGTAAGGTACGATGAGATCATTCCTATTTCTGTGAAATGATTGCTTAAACCATTATAAAACCCTCAGCATGGTAAAGTAAATTAATAAAGCAGGTAAACTAGGGTTTGATGGATGTGACTTTGTTCAGTTCATCACTCCAAACTTCTTCGGCTTCTACCTTGGTGCTGTTTTTACTATTATTATTATAATTATTAGATTATTTCGAACACAACCCAGTATCCCTTATGCAAGCTAAAAAACAGTATTCTGGTCTATCCCAAATGTTCCGCTTGAAGTTAAATCCAAATGTATTTTTTTTGTTGCTGCAGCCTCATCATTCTTCTCCACATACACTACACTAAAGCAATACAGCCGGTTGGTTAAGCAAAATCTTCCAGATCTTATATGTATCCTTGCTTCATCACTGTGAGGTCACAATGCTTCTTAACATCTTCTGCAGGTACATCAATCAGGCAAGCTGACATTATTTTACTAGTGTTAATTTGGCCTTACAGCTGTAAGCAGCATGGCACAATAAACCACACAGTCAGGCGGCCAAGGATAAATCTCTGCATTCTCAGGGCCCTCTTGTCTGTACCCGACACACCAATCCCCCGCAGAGAGGATGCTGTAAACAGCATATGTCCTCCTCTGGCTTCTTAGAAGTAGATGTGGTGCAAGAGCAAAAGCTAAAGCTGAGGCTGTAGTCGCATATTATAGAATGCAGCTTTTTCCAAGTTTGACCAGTTTAAAGATGTTTTTAAAAAGCCAAGAGTGACTGGAACTCGTTGTTGTTTGAAATGATTAAAATTCACAAACAAATATTGTTTGTGACATTTCTTTCTATGCTTTTCCGATACATGATGGTGACTAAATAATCCAGGATAACATTCATCTTAAGACTTTCGACATGATAATCATATGCCGTTTTTGTGGAAAAAGAAAAAACAAAAAAATATTTTACCTTTGTCAACATAGAGCATTTCTTTTATTTTCACAGTGTAAGCTACATGATAAGATATGGTAAGATACATGCGATACAGCACCTATGTAAGGGAAATTATTTATTTCATATGTTTAGTTTTGTTTTTTGTTCATAAATCTATTTAAGTAAAAGTCTATTCCCATTTTGTAGGTTTTTGTATTTCAAATTATTACCTGGTGGACACATGTGTTAAAAATGATCAGAAGCTACTTAACTGAAGAGTTTACTAAAGAGAATATCAAACTACAGCTTCCTGAAAGTTATTTTTATTCTAACTTAAGGTTTAAGATAGACATTGAATAATAAAACTGATGAAACATATGATGAGGCTTCAATGCCAAAGTGATGAGAAATCTTTCCTTCCTATTTTTGAACTAAGACTCATTCACATAATTTTTAATGCTCCCATTTTATTTTTATCATTGCAGCGTATGCAAGCAGTGATATAAGTAACATCTTTAACTGTAACACTTTTAATATTTTTAAAAAACACAATTTCCTGTTACACCTTCTGTTCAAGGGGCTTGAGCAACCATTTCACCTTAGAATTTATTGTGAAACTTTGTGTAACAGAAGGTTTCTCCAAAGGTTCAGTGTCACATACAGAAAAACTATTGTTTTCGAGTGACATTTACTGTGGAACATAATTATCTACACTTTCTTGAATTTGGTTTCATGAATAGAAATCAATCTTGTAATGGGTTACAAGGGTTGCTCCATCCATAAGAGGTAGATATAGGTAATGGCAAGTATTGTCTTGTGAAGGTCAAAGGCACTGGTCTCATTTGGTTTTGGGAGGAAGGAGTGGTTGGAGATATAGAGCTACATTGAAGGTTACTGGCACTTGGCCCAGACATGCCATGTGGGGTTCAGATGGAAGGTGCAATGAAAGGGAAGAGAAGGCACACTGTGTTGTAGCTGTTTTACATTGTTCATCTCACTCTAGAGCTTTTTTGTACATTTTCTTCTGGTACATTACATTCTTTTTTAGTGTTGCATTTTAACAATGTCAAGATTTTTGTTTTAGTAGCAAGAAAGTTTGTTAAAGATGTACTTTCCTCTGCAATGGTTTTTCAGGATATGAAGGAGACCACCAGTGACTTCAAAAAGACTGATATAGCCTAATGAAATCTCCAGATGTCAGCAGTCACCATGACCATTAAGTCACTAGTCAGGTTTGATTTAGTTCTGCTAATGTGCCGTGACATTCTTTGTACCTTTTCTTTTATCCTGATAAGATACAAGATAGCATGCCCAGCCACATTTTTGCACAATAAAATTACCCAACTTAGAGAAGAGGATGGAGAAAGCTATTTTGCCCATGTCTATGTTGTCTGTTCTGTTGACGTAACATCTCTTGAACTAATGAGAGATTCTTTTCAGGCACCCATTCAAACCTGCTATTTATATCTGTCATGTTAGATCCAATCACATGCAACCCCCCCAAAATAATCTTCACGAGTGGCATTGAAATGTGCCTGAGATGAGTCTTGTGTGACCTCATGTGATCTGGTATAACATCCGTGGGTTGTATGCAAATGTGCTCAAATGTCACCACAGCAAAAAAATGTTTTTTTTTCCGCTGGCTTTGCTGCACAAATGTGTTTATCTGTCAGTTAAAAATCATCACAATGACTTATGATGATGTTTGAAGAATAACTTGAAAGATGGAGGATGCCAAATCAGAGGTTGCAAACAAAAAGGCAGATGAGTTATCGGATTTGTGATTCTGAAAGCATTGGGTGAATTCAAACCTAGCTATACCTGTAAAGCTAGGTTGTCATTCACCTATGAGTGTCAGGGTGAATTTTATCACAAGATCTGAACAGGTCATCATACTTGTCGTGGGAAAGACTGAAATTACATCGCTCTCATGATGGACTATTTTGAGCTCCTAAAGAGAGTGGCAGAGGGCAGGCGCTAGCTTCTAGTGACTTGTTCATACTTAGTGCAGGAGAATCCCTCTGACTCCAGCGCATCGGCAGTCCTACACTTTTTACTGCTCAAGCACTTTTTGAACGGTACAAGAGAGCAGTGAAAGAATGCTCTGTGCCACATCACAAGGTGAGTGTGTTGGCGTTCGTAGACTCCTGCCATGTGTGTGACTTGTGCTCATGTTTCTGTTGTCTACAAATGTAGGTTAAGGGGTGCAAACATACATTTCAAAGACAGAATGACTTGGAATAAAAAAAAAATCAGTTTTATTAGAAATAATATTTTCTGTGACTTTGGAATGGAACATTTTCATTGAAACAAAATACAATAGCAAGGGAATGATCCGGTTTTAAGTAGTGCTGACTAATAATCGGTCAAAATGTTTAATTTGTAGTACTCTTTAACTGCAGGCTGTTTCTTTAACTTTGGTGAACGGTGTTTCTACAGATTCCGGGGTTTCTATGAAAAAGCAAATGAAATGAGAGGTCAGAGGTCAGACACTCATGCATGAGGACCACATGTGGGGCCAGTTTACCATGTGGGTGCCCCCTAACCTTACTCAACTGAAAGCAAGGGGTCCCAGCACCTACTGCGATGAATGAGACGTTTGTTTCTCAGGGCGAGGCATGAGTAGTTATGTGTGGCATCTGTCTAGTTTAAATTTAGGGTAACTGAAGCTACCGCTGGCTACGCTGTATCAACATGTCAGAGGCTGCATTACTCCAGAGAGAAGGCAGTAGAACTGCTGTTAGTAGGTCCACCTTTTTTTGTTTCTCTCTGTGGTCCCCTTTTACTATGAGGTGTGGTTTGCTGTGCAGGGATTAGAGAAGTTTGAATCCCATTTTATTTTAGGCTGCCCATCAAAGCTGTGGTTCAGTCAGACTAATGCTTGGTATTGGCACCTGTAGTTTTTAACCCCCGTGCCAGTTTTGAATTCAAAGATAGAGTGTGATAATTTTTTCAGCGGAGTCTGCGGGCAAGTAATTAACGCAGTGGAAGTTGTTTAATGTTATTCTTTCATAGGTGAAACAAAGGTGGGAATTAGTGGGAAAATGTTATAGATGAAAGTGAGACTTTAATTGACAGTGATGGTACAAGTCTCACTCCAACTTGTGGTTAATGGACCACTGTGACTTTGACAGCTGGGAAAAGGGGAATTGCACACTAATGTAGAAGAAAAGTTTAACTGACCCAGTTTTCCTTTTGCTTCTTATTGTCAGCAGCATAGCACGAGCCGAACCTCTTAGGGGGTTAGTTACCTTGGTAAACATGTATGGACTTGTTGTATGGCATAAAAGAATATGAAGAAAGATTGAGGCTGGAACAGCATACAGATTTCAATATTTTAACCAAATTATTCTGCTACTATCTTTGTCATCCCTTGACCCTTTTTCTTTTTAGAACTGCACTGATAAAAAGTAATTAGTACATATTTTAAACAACACTACTCACTTAAGAGGGCTCTATTTTCATCCACTAAATTGGCTCTGGCAAAAATATAATTGAAGATGTTGTTCAATATCTATGTGCAGCAAGATGTACTCATGTTTTCCAATTAAGATTAAGAAAACCTTTATTTTTCCCAGAGTAGTGAAATTACATTAATTTAGTACATCAACTCTTTTTATTTTTTAAATTCAGTAAACCCAGCTGGTACTGTCAGTGAACTCTGACGTTATCAGGTCTCGGTTATTGTTGGCCATCAAGCTTCTTGTAATTGCCGTAGGCCAGTCTTTAGATGGACATCTGCTTCTTGATAGGTTCACACTAAGGGCCAAATTAAATTAAGTGTATTTTTAATGACTTTTCATATAACATTTTTAACAAAAGAGGGTTCACATTCTTGCTGTTGTGGAGTAATCAAGAGAAGTGACGTGACATAACCCAAAATCTTTTTATTAAACCACGGTAAAGGGATGTGACCATAGGATTAAGTTTTATGAAATCAACTCATATGTTTTGACTGTGGTGCCTAGAGTTTTCCAAAGTTACGTTTCGAAATGTAGTGGACACCAAGCCATATACAGAACAACATTTTAAGTTTTCTGTAGGTCCATGGCTGCACAGAGAATATTGTAATATCAAAACAATATAAATGCTTTAAATAAAGTTATTTTTTGCTGATTTAATTATTTGTTACTTGTTGCTATTGTTGTTTTGTAATGGAGATAGTGTCCACAACAATGTAATGCAACATGTAATCAGCATGCCATGCCAACTGTATGCACTCTCTCAAGATACTTTTTAAAAAAATCTTGGGACGTCACAAACAATAAATTAGTGGAATCGTAGGAAGATGCAATCATGTTACGTAATCCAAGCCATGCCTTTGAGGTAGACACCAGCCGCCAACACAAAAAAACAATTCAAATGCCATCTCAAAGATCATCAGCTGATTGTAAAAGAGGATTCTGAATATTTTCCAAGCCATTGACATATTCTTGCCAACACATATTTTTGGATATCCAAAAATTAATTAATAAGTAAACTTACCAGACACTACACATAAGTGAATGTCGCATTATCATATTTTCTTAAACAAATGAATAGGTTATAAAGATTACTTTTGAATTTTTAAGACATGTTTGTGTATTTTGGGCACCCTGTGTTAAGCTCATAATGGCATCTCAGCCTGGAATTTATCATCAGAAGCTTAATTTAGACGCTGGCATATGTTAACTTTGATGTAAGCAATCATTGCTAAGCTGCTGACTGACAACTCTGTAGTTATGGCACATAAAAGTTTGTAAAGTATCCTTAATAACAACAACCAGACTTGGGTACCGGTGGTTTCAGGTTCGAATCCATCAGATGCCAGGTTGCCACTGAGTATAGAATTGTGAGGTGGGTGACAGCCGTGGAGAAAATATGACAACAACAACAAAAGTAATAACCATTCAGACAACAGCTCTGCAGATGTAAGATAAGAAGTCAGACGCCAATTTTTGGATTTTCTCTTTGATATTTATTCTGTTCTGTCCTTAATTTTAGCTTAATTTTTTGATTATTTCCTTTCTCACTGTGACTGGACAATATGTACACAGATTTGGCCGCCTCAGGGATCGCCAGTAGGTTTGGCATAAGCCTATACAGCAGGTTTCAGGGCACAGGTGTAGGTCAACCCAGTCAGTATGTGTGTGCGTCACAGGGTCTATGTTAAGAAATGTGGGCAACTGGCCAGCCGTGTTTCTTGGAAAACCCATGGGGGAAGGATTTAACTTTGCTTTTGTGAGGCCTGCTGGGAATCACTACAAATATACTCCTTGATATTAATGTTAGTAAGTACAAAACCGTTTTGGTTTTTATCTCCCTAACACCAATTTACAACAAACACAGTGATTAGTTTTGTATCTGATAAATATATTGTTTTTTATTCTAATCAACTGTCAACTGCGCTAATATGTGTTAACGTAACATATTAGCACATTTACGCCTGTCTATTGCTCATCATCTCTTTAGGAGCTGAAAGAGGAGACTTGGTGAAACACAAAGGTTTGCTTATATAGTACAAGGGCTGTAAGCAGAGCCTCTTCTAATCAACAAGCTTGTCCACCATTAAAGTAGCACTGTCTTAGGTTACCCTTGTTTGTCAGAAGCCCACAGTGTTGGAGCAAGTGGGTAACATAAGACAGTTATATAAATTTGTGTAAACACACGCACATTCATTTGGTTTACAACCTACAGGAAGGTTTGGGAGGGGCTGGTAAGGTGAAGTGTGATTTGGGTGGTGGTCTGTGACATGGAAAAGTAGTTGAAAACGGATGAAGGAATGGATAATCATGATCAACTGTAATTAACGTACATCTAACTTGTATTTAATCAACTATGGACCCTTTTTTGTATTTTTCTAAGTAATCCATTTTTTTCACTGTCCACTGAGCACTTTTGGATTTTTTGGGCTCTGGCTCTATCTGGTAACTGGACCCTGGCCCATATTGTGTTCATTTATATGAGCCTGGGGGGCACAGTTGCTAAGGATTAACCCTCAAGGTTAATTCTCTTGTCTGGGTGACTGTCAGCTTCAAGTTATTTAGGCGTTATATCTGGAGACATAGTGAAAATGGTCTTCACTGGTGGGTTCGTCTTCTGTTTTTTTTTTTTTTTCTTTTTTATGTTTACAGTGACAGAAACAATAATAAACCATACTTTATTACAAGGACTCTTAGAGACATGAGACTATTATTAGCTTAGATACAGCAAAGCTTCTCTGAGATCTTTATTTAACCGGATTGGCTGTCTGATGTATGGACACTTGAGGAGTGTGTCTGACACCTGGCTGTCAGCAGAGGAGCCCTGGCACTACCACCATTGATAAAACAGCTTTACCTCACTTGTCCTGTTCTCTCAATTCCTGTCTGACCTTCTTTACTAAGGTTACTGTTGTTGGCTGTGGCAGGGGGGTTTCCCATCATCCAACGCTTTCCCCACAGTACTGTGTCTAAGGTAGCAGGCTAATTTTGTGTCAGGGCAAAAAGGGGGCTTTAGGCCGGTTAACATGATCGCCCCAGTCTGACCCTCTCTAAGACTAAGACTAAGACTTGCTCCTTCACAGGGTAGTTTAAAGTGGTTTATTTAGTTTATCCACAAAACAATTAGGTGAATAATTTAATGATCAACATGGTTTTTGAATACTGGCCTTTTTGTAGAGTAGCATATCTCCAAGTAGTCCATTCAGTTTTGAAAAACATCTTTCTACAGCCTTTTCAACAAACCAGTGTCAAAGTCATTTTTACCAGGGGTTCCACATCAACTAAACAATTTCCTTGAAAGTCCGGTTGTACTTGGAAGACTATAGATGTAACTACTCCAATATATATAATTTTAATATATGTTACTGCACATTGTTATTGTTTATTTACGTAACAATATTGGTTATTGTTGTGCGTTAACACCTTTTTTATTTATTAGGTTAAAAACTCATTTATGCTGCATTTATGTTGCTTTGTAAGATCCTGCGGGCCATACAAAATGACTTGGTGGGCCATATTTTTGCCCCCGGGCCTTGAGTTTGACACATATGCAATAGACTATTGTGTCTTTTCGAATGTTAACTGTTGCACAGACAGCAGAGATGCCAGTGTACACTGGGGTTATCAACCAGAGGCAGTACAAAATACTTGATTTGATACCACTTTTATGTCTGTTAGTCTAAGTGTACCTGCAATATTCTCTATAATTCTAGTTCTGTTGCTTTAAATAAAAAGTAACAAATGTGTCAGTTGTCCTCAATGTACTTGGTCTTTGAGGATGTGAGGCTTTATTGTCTTATCACTTCTGTTATGCATCTTGCTGGTGACATATTTATTATTGTCACTGGGGACATGCTCTTAAGAAGAAAAATAGTGTTCCGGAAAAGAAAAATATAGATGAATTCTATTTATTTTTAGGAGATTGATAAAATAAGTACTGCAATAGTATGTAACAGTATGGAAAAAATCCAACCCACATTAGAAGACTAAGATGTTGTGGTGTTTGTATCATGTGGCTGTGATAGTTACAGGGTGATTCTGTTTGCTGTATTTGGCACAATAAGCACTTAATAAATATGAAATATTTCTTTTTCTTTATATTTATCAACCTATTCTCCCCACTCAGCTCTTCATTCTTTCCTTGTCTTTCCTGCCAGTCATTTAGATGCTGTCGTCAGAGGATCTACTGCTGAGTCTTGTGACATGCAGGCAGGGCCAGTGCAAAGCTGAAAGGCTATAAATAAAGACTCTGGCGTGGTTACCTCTGTTGCTGCTCTAGGATTGAGAGCAAAGACAAAAATTTGTAGATTCTCTTTCAGGAACTTTTACTTAAATTGAGCTCAGTCCTCTTACTACATTATTTGTAACTTAATACACCTTGGTAAATATGCAATCTCTCACAAACATGGTATTTACACCTTTGGTTTTACTGGACTGGTTTTGTGGGCAGATGTTTACTTTTTAATAGCATGTGACATTTTTGGCTTTCTCTGCTAAACACCTTGACCTCAAAATATGGTCAGAATCTATAATATTCTTTTACTCTGAATAGGACTAAAAGTGGGAATTTTGAACATTACCAACAATTTATAAAGTAGTATATACTGTATGTGTGTGCATGTGGATGTGTGTGCAGTATATATATACATATACATATATCTTTATATATTTCTCTGATATATGACCCTATTTATATGTTACTGGTAGGGCGGAAGGATGGGACGTAGGGGAGTGGGTTGTTACGAAAAACGGAAACAATGTATATTATGTATATTATGACTGCATCTGGTTTCTAATAAAATTATTTAAAAAACAGTAGTTTTATTTACAGCCTTTTTCAGCCTTATGTGTTATGAGGCTAATAGCTGAGTTCATGTTTGTCTACATTGCAGGTGATGCACTTGTGTATCATAGAACTTTAAAGTAATGTACAAATATGATATACACTAATACTATAATATGAAAAAGTTCAAACATTATCATTACCAAAAAGTCCGGTCAGAATGTATCAATAATCTCTAATACAGTGGACAGGGTGCTTTGTATGGTTATTTGTGTTAGTTTGTGTATGTGTGTGTGTGTCTACGTGTGAGTGTGTGTGTGTGTGTTTACATGCTGCCTGAGCCAGATGACCTTTGGTATAAATAGCCTGCCGGCACTAGCTGTGATGACAGCCGACAACGTGCGCCATTGTGTGAATTTGTTTCCTGAGTAGTGCTGTTCATTGGTTATCCCTCCTGGAACAATGCCTGTATGGCTGCTTGCTACCCAGCAACACTCAGGCCTCCAATACCCTCATATTGGGCTCACAAGCATAAGTATAAAGCCAGCCCTTAGGCAACCACACCTGAGTCTTAGGTACATGGTTACACAAAAAAAATCTTATAAACCTTATCTTGGTAATGACCAAATTCTTAAAATGAAATTTCCATTTCCATTGATTTCTGGCGAAATAGACCATATAATTCCTTGTTATTTGATTTTTATTAAGTTCAAGAGTGTGTATCCCTTAAACTCTAGTGTCATTTATTTAGTGTCTCGCCATCATAATTGTTGTTTTCTGCCACTTATGTTTTTTGTTTTTTTTTGCTGTAGTTCAACTGTAGAGCAATGAAAAGAGTTCCACGTTGGTCACACAATAATACTAATAAAATGTAACTCCCTTGTTATTAATAGTTTTCTTCCGTGTTTTTTATTTCAGATCTGGAGCCTGATGACAACACGTCGTTCTACATTCTGAATGTGGGCCAGCCCCAGGCCATAGTTACTAACCATCAGTCTCTTGGCCTGTCTCGTCATGGCAGCCAGTCTCACTCTCACATCATTAATGCTTCCCCTAGCCTTCAGACGCACAAACCTGGTTCTGAGCCTCCAGGTTATGAAGCACAAGACTCCAAGTATGGCTCCTCACCATTGCTGCCCTCTGCACCTGTTGAGGCACCAAAGGCTTTTGAGTGTCCTAGCATCCAAATTACATCCATCTCCCCTAGCTGCCAGCAGGAGATGGATCCCAATGAGGAGGATCTGAGAGCTAATGGCTCTGATGGGGACTACCATGGTGAGCGGCCTTTGTCCCGGGACCACCTGTATCTGCGGCTGGACCACTCATATCGAGACTCGTCACTCAGCCCCAGTCCATGCAGTAGTATCTCCTCTAGGAGCTGGTTTTCTGATGCCTCCTCTTGTGAATCATTCTCACATGTCTATGATGATGTTGACTCAGAGCTTAATGAAGCAGCAGCCAGGTTTACTCTGGGCTCCCCAATCACTTCCCCAGGCTGCACATCCCCTCAGACAAGTTGTGGAGTTTTGGAAGAACAACCCCATTGGCAGCACCACCATCCATCCTTTGGTCACCACACACAATCTATCAGTCTGTCACCTCGACAGTCCCCCTGCCATTCACCGCGTACTAGTGTAACTGATGAAAATTGGCTGAGCCCACGGCCACCTTCCAGGCCCTCTTCACGTCCAACTTCACCTTGCGGAAAGAGGCGTCACTCTAGCGCTGACATTTGCTATCCTGGCTCATTGTCTCCACATCACTCACCCACAGCAACACCAGGACCTTCTCCTAGAGGTAGTGTCACAGAGGACACTTGGGTTGGCAGTACTTCCTTGGGCATTTCGCCCTTCCAGTGTTGTCCGTCCGAGGCAGACATCCCATCAAAGACAAGAAAAACCTCTCAGGACAGAACAGCTATGCAGTCTGGGAAAGGGGAGCTGGGGCTGGACGAGCAAGGAAATATGTCTCCCAATCTTGACTCTCCCTCAGATGAGGCCCTGCACAGCCTGAAAAAAGATGTGCCTGGAGAACAATTCCTCTCAGTCCCCACCCACTTCTCATGGAATAAACCAAAGCCAGGTCATACACCTATATTCAGGTAAAAACAGTTCAAATGTTTTAGTCTATTTCTTTCAATATTATTCAGTTTAAATAACAACATTGTTATATTGTTATTATTAAAGTAGTTGAAATCTAGCAGGATAGTGATTGATTTAGTGGGTCAACGATAAACTATATAAGTAATAAAGTCTTTTTTCTGATTGATCTTAGTGATCGTAAAGATTAAACACTTATAATCTAAGGGTCATGTGTAAACATCACTAAGTAGTAAATCATGGTCAAATAAGATGTTAAATGAGTAATACTCCTGGTGACTTTATGGATCAATGTCCAGTCACAAGAACTTTGAACCCTATATAAATGGTATAAATCTAGCTTGGTTACTGTGTTGGAGATATATATATATATATATATATATATATATATATATAACACAGTAA
>JAFBJS010000269.1:22401-57350 GCA_016785265.1 Paraplagusia blochii | reverse complement strand
TATATATGTATAATATATACATATATGTATATATATATATATATATATATATATATATATATATATATATATGTTTGTGTATAAGGAGAGATGCACAACGTGTCATGTTAACACGTCTAAATTAAATATGCAGGCAATAGGAATCCCTCTGGGTTTTTAGTAGACCAGCCAGTCTGCTGTCTAATGTGTGCCCCAGGTGTTGGTATCACTTTGTTTGTGTGCATTGGCCCAATCACTGTATTTTAGCTGCAGGGCACACATGTTCAGGGTTCAGTGCAAGCACACACACACAGACACACACACAAACAAATATAGGGATACAGCGACAATAAACCAACAAAAATGACTTTGATAATTTCATGATTAAGAGCAGTTGTTAATATCTAAATTGCAACATCTGTCAACTACCACACTGTTGTTCAGGTAACTATGGTACTCAGTCAACATATTATGAATTATTTGTTTAATTACCTTTTCTATTTTTTATCACTGAAAAGTAAACTGGATGCATACACTTTTGTACCATGTTTTATCTTGTTATTTTATGTAAAGTTCGTCCAGGTGGAATGGGTCTAATCTGTAAGAAAAATATATTGAGCAAAAAGGAAAGGAAAGCAAACTCCTTGTCATTGTGACATTGTGATTCACCCGGGGAGCTGTGAGTGGGGACAGTGCCATGCTCAGTGGACCTCAGTGGTAACTTGGCAGTAGGGGGATTCGAACCGGGGGCCTTGTGGACCCAGGTCTGCTTCCCTAACCATTAGGCCACCAGCTGCCCCACACCCCAAAAAAAAAAAAGAAAGTAAATTTGACAAATTTATATTTTCATTTATTTTCTTTAATATGTTTCAATTCAACATGTTTTTTTAATATAAGGAGTTTTGTTAGTGGAAATCAAACCATGGATGATGTGTAGAACTCACGTGTTGTGGGAAAGTTGGTAAACTTAGGACACATACACACCATTGATTGGATATTTGAGAAAGGTTATGCCATGTCATTATGTAGAATACCACTCCTGCACACCTCTGTCCGAAAGCTCATATTTCAATTGTTGGCTTCCATTTCTGTCACCATAGCAGCCATGCAAAGCTCGACTTCCTGGGTGATTACGTTGTGGATGCTAGGAGAAAACATGATTATTTCACTTTCTGAAACAGCTTCAGAATTTTAACTGTAAAATGCGGCTCACAGATAGGTGATGGCAGTGGTATTTACTTTTTACATTTTCCGACAACTTAATGTTCATTGATTATACTACATGAAAATACAAAGTCCATGATTCTAAGGAATGTTAACGTATGCCCTCTTTAAGCAAAAACTTGCTTTGTATTAATCGTAATACTATAATATTAAGGTCTATCTTGGGTCCTATTTATTCAATATGATTCTGACAGATTTGCAAAGCCAGATGTTGATTGGCACTTTGAAGGGAGAAAATTTTAATTGTAAGGCAAACTTATGTACTTATTCATAATGTGTCAAAACAAATACATTTAGTTAAGTGTATTTTCCTGACAGCAATATAATTCTAAAATTACATTTTGGAACAGCCAATAAGATTTGCAAAGAACATACAGTGTTCAACTCCAAGAAATACTGTCAGTGTGTAACCACCACCAAGTTTGTGAGACAGAACAGAGCTTGGCCTCTGGATCCAACCTCACTTGCAGGGACACTTTGAAACTGCAGCCAGACTAACGCCACAGAATGACACATATAGCTTTACTGCCCTATAGTAGTCCCCATGGTTCATGAATAATGGATTGTGAAAAACAACAAGATGCAGGAGAGGTTTTTAGTGTTTTGAACTCCAGTTGCAGTTTCTTAATATTTCAACACATAATTATTATTATTATATCACAGAACAGAACTAAACAAAAATTCCTGATTATTTACACTGTTTTTGTTGAATGCATTTTTTAAAATTCCATCACTCTAGAAGTGATTATTAACTGTTGACTGAGTCACATTATATATGTACCGGTATATACTATATATATATACGATACTGTCTAAGTGTGGTGCTTGTAAAAACACAAACAAATGATTTGCAATGTTTAACCTAACAGCTTTACATTGAATAAGGCGTGTTTGTTTTTAACATAGCTTTTAAAATATATGATTGTTGTCCACTCCGATGAAAAGACCAGAGGCTGAAACTTAAAGGCAGTTGCAGAGTTTCTCTTAACATACAGTATTGGTGTATGCTAACACACTGAAAGTCATTTGCTTAGTTTGTCATTTGCTGAACATTTATTAATCCACACAGCAGACTCATGAAAGTTCCACTTTAAAATGAATCATTCTGTTGACCTATTACTATCACGTTCCACTGATTCATTGTCTGGTTGGGGGAACAGTAAAACCATTTTACCCCCTAAGGACATTCAAAGGGGAATACCAATGTTTTTGTCATTTTTTTGATTTATGGCCTCCATTTGAGAGGCGGCCATCAACAGCCATAGAATAAAGATATGTTAAAACAAATATAATGTATCGTAGATGTGGTTTACATGTGAAAAAAGCTTGTTGGAAATATATATATATTTTTATTTTTATACCTGTAAGTGTTCGGTACCTCACAGAAATACAACTAGAATATGGCAGCCAGACAATTATAATGTTTTTGTAGTTTAATCACAGAGCAGCTAATCATAACGGTAATTACTGTATCTAGGAGTAATCATAAAAATAATTATTTATTTGTGAGTAATAAAAATGGGTTAATAAATAGCTATGTAATTGGAACATAAAGAAAAAACTTTGTAGATGTATGTTAGTTTTATGTATATTTTTATTTGTGACTAAACCACCCCAGAGAGTTATTGTAAAACAAAAATAAACCTTCAATCTTAGCTCTTTAAATACAGATTTAACAGACTTACAAAAGGTCATTTTTTAGTTTTTTGTTTCATTTTGTTAGATTTTGTTGACGCATACTGGGTTGTGCACCATTGTCTGGGTCTGTTTTGATTTATTATTATTTACTTTTATTTTCTCAGGACTTCCTCTTTGCCTCCACTAGATTGGCCACTACCAAGCCAGTTTGGCCAATATGACCTAAAGATAGAGGTACAGCCCAAAGCCCACCACAGAGCACACTATGAAACAGAGGGCAGCAGAGGAGCAGTCAAAGCAGCGTCCGGTGGTCATCCAATTGTCAAGGTAACCTTTCTTTACATTGTTCACAAATTAGGAATATGTGAAGAGCTACTAACTACTCTGTGGTCTAACTGTTGCAACCATTTGAAAGACATTCTTTACCTCCTGCTGTTCTCTACAAAGGATGTTGAAGCAGTTAAATATCCATTCTATTCTGTTCTGTGAATGCTACATTCTGTTTGCGTATTTAGACATATGCAACACACTGTCCACTTATTGGTTACTGGGTTGCAGGGGCAGTAGTCTCCAGGACTGCCACCCAAATCACACTGCACCATAGTGTGAGCCTCTCTGTGGGTAGTGAGTCCACTGAAAGTTATGTAGGTCAGGAGTGCCCGCTCAGTGTTAGCCTGACAGATGGTGGATTCAAACCTGAAGCCTGGCAGACACAAGTCCACTTCCTTAACTGCCAGGCTTCCTGACTCTTTTTTACACCAGCTTAATAACTTACTGTGCCACGTTGACTGCTCTTGGTATTAGCTCTCACTTTGCGTTGAGATAAGTGAGTAATTATAGATTGTTAATGGACTAACATTTACTGATTGTCTAGTCATTATCATAAGTTCTTCTCCCAAATTAAGATTTAAAATCCACCTGTTAAAGAACAGAGACAAGAAGGTCAGCAGACAACAGAGTTGTCTGTACAGCCGAGCCAGCTGCTCTGTCATTTGATAGCATCCACAAAGAGAGTAGGTGAGCTGATGTAGAGCCAAGGCCGCTTCTCTGTCTCCCAGAGTGGGAGGAAGATAGAATGAGAGAGAGAAATAGTGGAGGATTTCAGTCCTATTAATATTTAAGAAGCTCAGCGGCATGCTTCTTTTGTGTGTATGATTAGGCTGGACCACAGAGCCAACCCTCCGCCATTGTTATTGAACTTTACGCTGGATAATTTTAAACCTTAAGGTCCTGGTTGCTGATCAGTCAGACCTTTAAATGTCTTGACATTGTAAGTTTTTTTTTCTAGCATTGCACTTAATCGTTGATTTTTTTTCTTCTGTTTTTTTAATTAAGGTGTAGAAAAACCTCAACAGTATTTTTTATTAACACAATTCTGTAACTACAATAATAACTTTCTCAACAAAGGTACCGCCTCTCAGCATTAGAACAATCCTATATCCTCATCCTCATGCATGCAGGCCAGTCATCACTCCCTCCAGGCCAATCATTAACCACTTCAACCTCAGTGAGAACAAGTTTCTGTCCTGCCATATGTGACAATGAATAATTTAGCTTTAACGTTTCTCAGCAAAACACTTACCATGCTTGTCCCTATTTCTTACCCCCACAGGCTCAGTTTTTTTTCACAGAACTTCTTGCATAACCGGTATGTCAGGTCAAAAAATGATTACTGTTCAATCTTGTTTTCTATTATTATAAAATAAAATTAGGCCTGACAGTTCATTCTTATTATCTGTGGTCAAGTATTTGGTTTGTTCGCTTGTATGCGTCATAATTAATGTTCTAGAGTGGACCTCCTAGCAAAATTAGAAATCAGCACATTTTTTAATGCCTATTAGACATTTGCTGACACCAAAATAAAAAATGTTGTTTGGCTGGAAGACTTCAAATTTATTATACAATGGTATAAAATATGTGTGCCCAGTTTTAGAAGAAACAGCAGTTTCAGAACTTCAGAACTAATTTAACATTTCATTTGTTTTTCTTTAACCGGGTGGTTCTTTAACTTATGTAATTTTGTTAATTTATTTTTTTAAGTAAATTTAAATGTAGACACAATATTTAAGTTTTCTCAACACCTCTCAAACTATGGTATGTGGACTATTGCTACGTGTAAGGTAGTTATAAGTAGGGGAAACTAATTCATTTTTTTAACTCCTTAACATAGAGCCAGGTACTGAAAAACACAGTTGGTAATCAGATAGAGAATCCTAACAAAATGAGCGGCCCTGCCGAGATCAGAGGGTGCAAAAACAGGCAGGCTTAAAGAACAGCGGTGAGTGTGTGTGTGTGTGTGTGTGTGTGTGTGGGCACGCATGCCTCGTGAGTGTTTCTGTAGTTGTAGTGCTACATACTTACTTGCGCTATACATTGAGGTTTTGGTTCTAACACTGATCACAACACTAAAAATCTAACACTGATCTTGCAAACATTGTCCCTTGAGTAGACTGCTGCTACTGCTGTATTTCAAAGTTGGTGATATTGATGGTGTTGAGACAAAGAGAGTTGTTAGTGTTTCTATTATTTACCCAATTTCTCATTGTGTCTCACTACAAACAGAATGAAAGTAAAATTTACACTTTACACGAAAGGAGAATGATTAGATATAATCAGCTCCCGTCCAGCAGGTCTAACACTTAGCTTTTATTTACAAAATAATCACCACTATTGTTGTTCTCTCAAACTTTTCTTTGATGAATTGAAGAAAAGGTGCCAGTTTGAAAGGTCATTTTCTTATTCTGTGATGTTATATAATATATACTGCTGGGATATGCACTTATTCATGACCTTATTTTTTCTTAACAATAGCAGAAGGTATAATCTGTGCTGACCTTTAATATTATTAAAAGAATAAATAGGGTCATGAAAAAGTGTATATCCCATCAGTCCACAATGGATAGAAAATGTCAGAATAGATCTGTTAAAGAAGCCAGTTTGTCTTAGATTTCCCAGGTACTCAGTAAGTGAGAAGTGAGAAGGTGGTAGAACCAGCCTGTAGGATTTTGGTTTCTCCGAATGTCAATGTGAAGCGTAAACATTTCAACCACATAGTAGGTCTTCAGGAGTTTTTATTCTGTTAGGACAAAGGATTGTAGCATTATGTAGCTAAAATAGATAAACAGTCAGTTTAGGAAGGAAAGGAAAGCAAACTCCTTTTCATTGTGAAAATAATTTACATACATTTTAAAAATAATGAAATATTAGACGTTTTGAAAAGAGCCATAACATATTGGTTCTTTTCATATGTCACATACTGTACATATATCACATACTGCTGACTCAGATAATCATTTGGATGAAATCTTTAGGTGTTTAAATATACTTTTTCAAGACAAAAAATGATATAAATAGGACAAACGCCTATTTATATCATTGATAGTAAATATATTATTCTAGAATTATGAGATCTCAGTTGTCATAGTGCTATAATGTACAAAAACATAGTGACAAAACAGTGCATTTCATACTTTCAACTGCAAATTGTCCATTTGTAAAAGGCAATATGAAGGGAAAAAAAGCTTCCCACTGATCCAAACGATTTTAGGATGTTGTATAGTCATTTCCTCTGAGAGAATGCTGGTGTTAATTTTTTCAGGATGTTTGCGTGAAGTTTATAAGCTTAGTTGAGGAGCAGATTTAGTCTGCTGATTTCTAACTTGTGGTTTTGGGCTCCAGACACAGGATGTAGGAGCGGTAAAGAGGTGTAGACACAGAAAATATGAAGCAGCTCTGGGCATTAACAGACGTCACATGTTTCCAGGCGTGTGCACAAGGCAGAGTTCATGTAAATAATTATTTGGATTAGGTTGTAATGATCTTTTTGTCATACTTGCGCTTGCTAATGTTATCAGCTTTTGTGTATTCAGTCAGTTATTTTTATCCGACTGTGGAAGCAAAAAAGTTTTCTATGATGATGCTTTTCAGTGCTCAAACAGAACACTTGCTCTGTAGCGCTACCTAAATCAAGCCTGTAATAAAACACCAAGCTTCAATATGTGTCTAGTAGGACACGAGCAGGTGGACACCTGTGTTGATCAGACATCAACATAGTGTGCCGTGTCATGAAGCCTGGGCCTGTAACACCAGTTACAGCTCTCTACGCCTTGTATTTGCATACCACTGCACATGAAGTACATATGTACGTACGCACACTGAATTATTTCCACAGACGTGACTTACTGTATAGCCATGCATGCCATGAGGCATGTATGGCTGAAGTAGATTTGGTTCTTCCAGGCAAATAATTTTTTTTCTTTCATATAGAAAAAATATGTACTGGTATCAACAGAGGAGAAAACACGAAGAATTGCCGTAAATTCTTTTAAGTAATAATAAGTAAGGCCCATGTCTTGGCTCCAGTTTTTAAATTAGGCCCACTGTGAATTTGAGTTTGGCACGTGTGCTCTAAACTGTACTGGAATGATGACATTGTTAGCATGCTTTTGCAAATTCCATATTACAGAAAGTGTTTTATTCATAGTGACAGTAACAAAATTGATTTTTTTTCTATTTTTTTTCAATTTTTTTCTCAATCATCCAGGAAATCAGCTTGATCATGTTTGGTTTGTGCAGCTGACTCGCTTTCCTAGTCTATGTTACAGGTCAGGACATTTGTGTTTGTGCCTGGCTGACTGGATGTTTTAGCCATTCCTCTGGGGCTAACTGCCGACCATAATTGGTACACCTGTTGCTAGGAGATATTTAAGTCCAAAGCCTCTCTGGCTGGCTGAGGTATCCTTGCGCGTATTTAACCAGCTTAATTGAGTGCTACTGCACCCACACAACTCGTAAGGAGCCACTCTGACACAACCTTCCGAGATATCACGGGATGCATTTAGACAAAACAGAACCAAAATATGAGACACTCAAATAAAAAAAAAACAGCAATCACACATGTTTATTCAAAACATAAACAAATTCTTGACCTGCTTTGGAGTGTCATTCATTTTAGTGCAGATTATTGCAAATGCATAGACCTCATAAAACATCCACTCTGGTGTCTATGGATTTGACAGAGTTGTGACTAAAGCTGTCCAAGCAGATCTAATGCATCCACCAACATGGATGCATTTATTTATTTTTACTTGAAGAGACCACCGTCTCTGAGTACATTTTTTGGCTTTCTTACCCTAGCGTTATGAGGCACACACTCTCCTTCATCCCCTCTCTTTCTGCCAGTAAAGGTACAGCAATGCTGCCCTGCTGATTTTTGTGAACTGGCTTGAGCTTGTGTTGCTTTGCCGAAGTACTGCATTTGGTGTAAACATCATGGAAGTTTAAACTCATATTTGTTAGTCAGGATTAGTGCAGTGAGAGTATGAGTTAAAGATAATCAGGTTCTCATTAAGGTTGACAAGGATGGACAGGATCAGGAATGAGGTGATTAGAGGGATAACACAGACGGGAAGGTTTGGAGAAAAAGCTGGAGAAGACAGATTGAGATGGTTTGGATACATTGGTGCAAGAATGATCCTAGAGATGGAGTTACCAGGTAGGAGACAAAGACAAAGAGATTGATGGATGCAGTGAGGGAGGACATAGAGGTAGTTGGAGTTAGAGTTGAGGATACAGAGGACAGGGGGAGATGGAAATTGTTGACTCGCTGTGGCAACCACTGAAAAAAGGTTAAGCTGAAAAGAGAAGAAGCAGCTCAGTGAGAGTATATCAAAGAAAGAAGGTTGTCTGGTGCAGCATAGGAACAGGGAAAGGTTAGGAATCAAGTTGAGACCAGTCCAGTGAAGCATTGAACTGTCCTCTTGCAGTACAATACTCCAGTGTACAGTGTGTATGTGGTTTTGTACATGCGATGTGTGTATACATTGACTTTGTATAAACAAACAAACATTCACGGCCTTCCCAGCATGGTGGGCAAACATCAGGCCTTCTACAGCGCACATGTTTGTGCTCATTTTTGAAACACATTAGAATATAATAAACCCCACAGCTTCACTTCACTTACTGACACACTATTATTCTTTCACCCGTCAACAAAACTTCTCCAAGTGCTGGAGTCGCATATACAGTTTAAGTAGCACAGTCCCCCCCAACACGACAAGGGATGCAGCTTATTCTGACACAAGCGTACATCGCCACTCACTTTCTTACACGTGCGCATGCACACACACACATATACACAGAGTAATGCACACTCACAACACACAGTCTCGCTATAGCAACCGTAGAGCAACACTGGGAAACAACTTGGCAGAGTCAGTCTTTGGCTATGAGAAAGTGTCGAGTTACAGCGGCAAGCTGAAGATGGAGAAAGGAGAAGAGAGCACAGGGGAGAGAGTAGAGAAAAAGAAAAGATGAGTTAAAGGGAGAAAGAAAAACATCCTGTATATAAATGATTTTGAAGGACAGCAGAAACAAGAGGTACTTGCAGGAACACTGTAACACAGTGTCAAGAGAGCCAGTGTTTTGCTGCTGGAGGCACTTGCTGTTCTCCCCGTTGGCCTAGCGGACATAAATATCTCAGTACGGCGTGACAATTGGATCTTCTCGAACTAGTACTAATATTTTAGACAAAAGTAAAACACTCAGTGTGTGTTTCTCTGTAGGTCTGTGGTGACATTTTTTTCTTTCAGCTTACTGGCCTTATTACTGTAATGGATCAGTGGAACAGATGAAAGCCAAAAATAAGTGGGGACTTTATTTAGTAGTAACTCAGTATGTAACTGTATCCAAAGGTTTTATTTTAGCTGGGGGAGTCCATCCTAACTTTGTCCACAGGGAGGCAAGCAGAATCTACCATAAAGTGCCCACAGATCTCCAGTAAGAGCAGCACATGTGACAGGCTTCACATTATTTGATTTAACAGTCACTGATTTCTATCAGATCTCAGTTTCTTGCTGACTGACCAGCTGGTTTCACTGCAGTCTGGACAGGCAGAGAGGTGAGGAGTTGAAAGTGCAGAGACCACACTCCTGTGGTATTTCACACTAGAACATAGATGGTGGAGGGGTGGCTTTAGGAATGCGAAACAAGTCAAGGGTGTGTGTTGTCTGCATTTCACTGCCCACATGTGTCCATGTGCCCTTGTTTACGTCTTGCCCAATAAGGACGGTGCTTTAATTGTGTAATGTTCTTGAGCACACCTTTTATATGTGTCATATTCTAACCAATTCAATCTATAAAATTAAATATATAAAATAGGACATTTTTCAGTGATTTTGAAAACAATGTTCCTGCTGTTGATATGTTTTGAAAAGTATCCAAATCACAAATTTAGCTTTAGATTGAGCCCAATCAAAACATCTGTTTATATTAACAGTTATTACTGCATGTTCTTAATTGCCTGGCTTTTTGGTATGTATCTCTTTTGGCCAGAATGTTTTCTCACTCAGTTTACTCAAGTGATCTCTCTCTTCCAGACTCTCTAATCAGGTTTTCCTAGTTGATTATTTGATTTGGAATGGTCTTCTGGCATGCGGGGTGTAAGTTTGTCAACACTCCTGATCAACACCAGATCACTCATGTGCTGAGAACTGGAGAAAATGCAGGACACTCACACACAGAGACGCTGAGATCAAGAGTACAAGTGTCCTTCTGAGTTTCATGTTGGCAGTTCATTTAAGGTTAAACTGACAACGTAGGAAACGAAGCCTTGAACAACCTATGCATTATTTAATATTTAACATAAACATTATTTTCCTCCAATATTCTATACTTTTTTTGTACAATGCTCAGCTCTATAACCTTGAAGACATTTCAACTTTTTTTAAAATACATATTTTTTATACCTCCATTTATTAGATTGCATCTCTCAGATGCATTTGTCCAGACACCGTTAACTGTTTTCGGAAGCTGTCTGAAGCACACATGGTGCAACAAATAAACAGAGCCTAATTTATAGACTTTTTTTTACCCACAATCCTGTGTTAGTAAATGTCCTGTTTTATTGACCTTCTATAAATAAACTTAACATAACCCTATAGACATTAGTCGTTCCATCAACATGGAAGTGCTCTATCTTGACCTTGTACAACCCTATCAAGCACAAAAGCACATGCAAACTCATTCCGGCAGTGTTCAAATATTGAAAAGCACCACAACACACCCCGCTCCATATTCTCTTTGAATGTGAACTAGTGGTGGCATTATTGCCCATTGAGCCAATCAGAGAGGCAACATAATAACCTGGGTGGGATGGGTTTTGGTAACAAAAATTCATCTTTGATGTGGGCGTTGAGATCTAGTGTAGAACCCAACCATTAGTGGTGTGTTATTAAGATGTTCCCTGCAGTTTCCTAACAAATACCCCTCATGTGCTTACAGTAGTGAATGTAGTACTAAGAAAACCAGAAAAGGTCAGAGGGTTTAAATTTGTGTGTTCTTCGGATTTTTAGAGAATTTGTGCAGCCTGTTTGATAAAACATCTGCTTAACTTTTCGACAAACCTTTGTTTTAATATGTCATTGCAGACACCAGCTCAGAGCAACAAGGGAAATCCCTAGAACATTTACATTAAAAAAATATTAAATATACCTTGTTTGCATTATTTTAATGCTGTGCTAGTCTGTGTATACGAGCATTTATGTATAGGTACCCAGCATTCATGAAAAGATTGGTGCTCAACCGTCCAGCTGGTGGTGGTGAGCAGGTATAGCATTTATCAGGCTGAGAAAATACAACAAAAAGAAATAAGGACAGTGCTAGAGAATAATATGCATTTGTGAGGGGGGTTGCCGTTGTTGTATACGTTGGCTAGTTAGATTTATGTTTATTTAACTTGCACTAAACATATACCAGTTATTATATTGGTAGCTGAAAGGTCAACTTTACATCTGCCATTAAAGACATGTTTTCGACATGAGTTTCACCATACTACTGCGATGCTCTGAGAAGAAAGTATTATTATGCCTTTAATTGTTAGGTTTGGTATTTGACTTTTAGGGTTAAGGTTATTGTGAAACTCCTAGCTTATCGTGCAGTGGCAATTTAAAGACTGTCTCATTTGTTTTACTTTTGTGTGACCATAAAACATTTTTCCTAAGCATTTAAGATTTAGAACTCTCTTGGGAAACATTAGCTTCTAACTGAGGTTAATAGCATACCTCATCAGAAATACAATGTTTTTATTCAGCTTAGAAGAGTAAAGGACTATTAAGATTTAAGCTCCATTTCACTGCTTGGCTTCACTTTGTCTCCTGGGACATGTCCCCTCACAAAGCCTGCTGTAAACACGTGTTTGAGCATGACTTCCTTCACAGCAGATGTATGGGGAAAGGAATGAAAAAGAAGTTATTCAAAAAATGAAATTGTTCACAGATAATGTAATCACAACTATCAATTTAAGTGTTTCACCTCACACCCGGCGACACAGTTAGGTAGTTTTCTGATTTCAGATGTCTTCACTCTGCTCCACCTATGCACAGCGATAGGACCTTTGCTTTTAAAGTGGACATTGAACTTAAATATACTTAGCCAGAATTTCTTGTTTCTCATGTATCTGGTTCAAAATTTTCCATAGATGAATTTGACTTTTGATTTATTTGGATAAGTATGTGAAATATTGAACCAGTTCTCCACTCGCAACAAATTTGTATCAAACATTCATACAGTGGTGTGTGACGCAAACCTCTCGGGAGGAAGGGGTCCACAGCCACAGCTGTGGTTGGGGTGAAGCTTGGCAGGTCCAGAGGTGAAGCAGCAATGAAAGGCCTTGTTTTTTTTCTGTTACCCTCAATAAGCTGCCTTCCTTCCAAACTGGAGGTGTGTATTTACAGTATGAGGGCAGTATGGTAGGGTTGTGTATGTGCAGGCGCTGCCATCACGCTGTCATAGACTATGCCAAATTCAACATTACAACAGTGGTGGCATTGTATACCCTGTGTGCTTGTTCAGTTCCTCTGAGGAGGAATAGTCCTGCTCTTCTTTCCATCTTCATCTTCCCACCACCAAAAATGCAAAGGTTTTCCTGTGTTGATTGCCTACTTATGCGAGTTTAAACCAAATTTTGCCTGCACTATGGGACTAATGAAAAATGTTATTTTGTGCCTTTTCCAGAGCAGTTATGCCACATGAACCTCAAAAACCTAGGAAGACGATTGACATTTTATTTTTTTTATGTCTTATAAGGATTGGATATCACAGAAAGAATCAGTTAATAATAACTTTTGTAGATTTAGTGGAGATAAAATATACTGCTAAGTTTTGTGAGGTTATGTGTTGATAACTTATGTATTTTAAATGTAACCATTGAGTGGATTTGACAGCATTTTCTGTTTCATATTACTTAAAGCAGCGACAGTGACTTGACTGTGAGTCCTTCCCCTTAGTGTGTTTTTAAATCATTGACATCTGTATTTTTATAACAGCAAAGACAGCTGCAAGATTTTATTTGAAGTGACTGAATCTGCCATTTAGGATTTGTCGAAGTATGTTGTCCTTTAGTTTCCAGTCAAGATACAAGATACTGTAACCAACAGCTACAGACATGTTGGTAGAAAAAAATGTACTTCGGTAGAAAAGCAATAAAAAGGTGAAAATTATTTGCACTCATATTAGGATTTTCATAAAGAAAAAAATTCCAGGACTGTGGAAACAAATGAAGATTGTTTTATTGTTCACACCTCTCAGTTGACCCCACATCTGTTTTTACTTTTTTATTCTCTCCCTGCCATTGCACAGCTCCTTGGCTACAGTGAGAAGCCTGTCAATCTCCAGATGTTCATCGGTACAGCAGATGACCGGTACTTGAGGCCACATGCTTTCTACCAGGTGCATCGGATCACTGGGAAAACTGTGGCTACTGCCAGTCAAGAAATTATAGTCTCCAGTACCAAAGTTTTGGAAATTCCTCTTCTGCCTGAAAACAACATGTCCGCCAGGTGGGTGTCAGAAGCACTCTGGGGCAACATCAATTATGAGCATACCACCAAGGTAGTCTTGTTCAATAAAAAGTGAATTCCACATTTATGATCACACAGTATTTTTACATCTTACTTCATGTTTTTTTTTCCTTAGTTTTAACCAACACTGCACGTCAAATGAAGCAGAGCAGGGTTTTATGTGCTATGAGTGAATCCTATTAGTGGGCGTAATGTCTGAATTAATGCCTTATTTATTTAATAATCATCCGCTGCTGGACTTGTGGTTGGTTTTATCACTCCCAGGCCTTCTCTACTTAAATAAAGCTTCTGTTATTACTGTCCCTGTGGGGCAGTAAGGGGCCTAATATATTCCCTGCTGCTTGCAGTATTGACTGTGCCGGCATTCTTAAACTGCGGAACTCGGACATTGAGCTGCGAAAAGGAGAGACAGACATTGGAAGGAAGAACACACGGGTCCGCGTAGTATTCAGAGTTCACATCCCACAACCCAACGGCAAAGTGCTGTCACTGCAGGCTGCCTCCATCCCCGTGGAGTGTTGTAAGTATTAATCTCCAAGTCTACTCTCTCTCTCTCTCTCTCTTTCTGTCTCCCTCTCCCCCTCTCTCTTTCTCTCTGTCTCTCCCTCCTCATGCCATCGAATCATGAACACGTTTACTTATTCTTTTGAATAATGTGGAATGTTGAAATGACTTAAACCACCATATTGTCACAATGCAACCACTTTGAACAAGAAGATAGTTCACTATTGGAATTAGTCTTCAAGCCTTTAAGTTCTTTATACAGGTTAGTGGGGGCCAAGGCTACATTTAACTGTATTGCCTCCTCCAGTTTGTAATTATGGCCGCAAGGGTTGAGAATGTTACATTGACCTTGTGAGTGCCAAGTATGCAACATCAATCATATAAGTGCAGTATAATGCCATGCCACAGTCAGATTCCACACTGTATGTAGCCCAGTGTTTCCTGAATTTCCTTAGTTATTCCCCACTGTGAACAAAAGTGGGGGTTTTCAAGAATCAGAACAAAATGCATTCCAAATGTGTTAATTTAACACCAAGTAATATCATGTTTTACAATTAATCTAATTCCATATTAACATAACCCCAGGTTAAAAAAGAGAATATAAAAGTGGTACGGTAGAATCAGGAATCTTCCTGAATTTTCCTCCTGTTTGTCACATGTCACCTGTTGAAGTTGGTTCCCTCCAGAAATAGTGACATAGATTATGTTCAATATATAATTATAACATTGCATCATCTTATGAATGTTTAAAATGTGATCCTGTTCCGTTTGAACCATTGAAGCCAACTTCAGCAAAGCAATGAGGACCCCAACCTCGAGGTGTAGACAATTGTTGTTAATTGTTAAACCAAAGGGAAACTCGGGGAATCATTAGGTTACAGTATTAACAGGTAACCGGTTGTTGTCCATCTTTTTGGAGTTTGAATGTACACAAAATAACAAGTCCTGTTGTTGCTCTTACAGCTCAGCGCTCAGCTCAGGAGCTGCCTCAGGTTGAGAAATCCAGCCTGACCAGTTCTGGCATTAGTGGAGGAGAAGAAATGGTCATTACAGGCTCCAACTTCTTCCCTGAGTCTAAAGTCATCTTCCTGGAGAAAGGCCCTGGTACGTGTGTGTCTGTCTATACAGGCACTTGAACATCACACATTAAAAAAAGAACATTCCATGAACATGTGTAAAAATGTCAACCTGTCAAAGAACCTGGTATAACATGTCCAATGACAATGGTGTAAATCAGTAGTTGTTCTGACAGACGTGTAGTAGTAAAAATTCAAGAGAGTTTGCTATATTTTCTGATGAAGGAAACTAAAAATCTTTTCTTTGCATTTGTTTTTGCAGTCAAGGTTGGTAACAAGGATCAAAATTGCTTTTTTTATTTGGTAAAGAACAGGATAATCAGTGCTCTTTAAAGATACCTAGAAAGTACACCATTTTTTTCTTTTTCACATTAGTCATAATTTTAGCATGAACAATTTCCTTTTGCCAAAGGGAATATTTAATTAATGTCAACTGAGTTTGTATCTCTGAGAAATTTCTGACATTTCTGCCAATTTAAAAGTCTCCAAAAAATCTGACCAGAAACTTTAAATGACAGTAGTTTTCCTACCAGTGCATTATAGTGCACACCACTGAATAGGACAAAACCATACCTACATTTTGCATGCTATTAGTATTAAAGAGTAATTGCGTTTTGTTAAGGACAGTTTTCTGTACCCTGACTAATTTCTGATATTTTTTTCAAAGTTAATGTGAACAAAAAAGTAGCTTCCTAGTGTACCACATGTCACCATGACACTTCTCGTTATTTCCCACTCTTGTGAGAAGAGGGAAGTTTAGGCTGAGATTTGAGGGGGACAGAATAAGGAACAATGTTTTCTCAATTTATTATTTTTCCCTTTAAAAGTTGTCAAGAGATCTGATTTACAAATATTTAGGCTGAAAAGATCATTCGGTTGAACTCTAGTACTATTCTGTCGTTCCTCCTTTAAGTCACTCGTCTCTTATCCCTAATCTTTCTATACACAAGGCCATAATCAAAACACTTGTAACAAGCATGCTCTAGAATGGAAATCGTAAATGAATAACATTCACAGAGCCAGTCTGTGCCTGCCTGAGTTGCTTTTGTAATGCAGGGCAGCAAAATCAAGTCAGCACATGGTAGAGAGTGGGGCAGGGAGGAATGTCTCCTGCTCTTTGGGGTGTAGCAGGTGAAGCATGGCTGATGAGCAACCTCATGACTGATGGTCATGGTCCTAACAGCAAAGTGTCTGGACAGAGTCCTCAGGGTGAACACATCAGGCTGCAAAGACTGTGGAGATGTGCACACTGCAACAGCAGCAGGCTGTGGATGGAGATGGAGGAAGGACATGTTGATTATATTTGCTCAAAAGATCCCCCCTCATTACTACTAATCTGCCCGCTTAGTACAGAATGACACTGATTGGAGTAAGAACAGTAATGGAAGGAAAGAAGGAAAAAGGGGGAATGACAGCTGTTTTTCCAGAAACTCCTAGAAGACAATCCACATTAAGCTAGAGTCACTGAGTTCAGAAAATGCCAAAAGATACTTAAACAAGTGTTTCAAAACTGTAGTTATTAATTGTAATTAGTTACCAAGATATTGCTTTTATAAACTCTTTACTTCCTGAATGAAACCTTGAGGTTTAGGTGTTTTTTTTTTATTAAAAGAAGGCACAAAGAACAAATCAACTGATGATAAAGCAGATCTAAATTTTGTCTTTTAATTAAAACCAAAATAAAAATAATTCATTTATTGAACTCATTAAATGTTAAGCTTTCATGAAGTTAGTTTATTTCAAGTGTCTATAGCTAAATGTACCATATTATAAACTAAATAAACTACTGATGATTTGATCAGTAAGACGTACAGTATGAGAGAGTCGTTGAAATGTTTCTGGCTTTCAGAAAGATGTGAAAATTTCTGTTGTAACATAAACAGCAATTACCTT
Source organism: Paraplagusia blochii (assembly GCA_016785265.1). Taxonomy (NCBI): domain Eukaryota; kingdom Metazoa; phylum Chordata; class Actinopteri; order Pleuronectiformes; family Cynoglossidae; genus Paraplagusia; species Paraplagusia blochii. The sequence continues at coordinate 40,180 of JAFBJS010000269.1, read as the reverse complement.
CTTTATTTTTGTTCAACCATCTGGAGCAGTGAGCTCACGTTCTTTTCGCCTCACTGACTGCGGTGCGTAATGTGTCTGGGTGATCCCGTTCATTGTCTTGGTTTGGTATGAGGTTCCTGTCAGTGCTTGTTGTCTGCCAGAACATGTGGGGCCCTTGCTCTTGCCTGTTGAATGTCAACAATATACACTGCAGTAGTAGACTGATGTCAGTCGCAGAGATGTTCAAGGTCGTACTATGCTATACTATCAATGGAAAAACAACCAAATAAAATACTCTGTCACTCAGAAGTTAAGCTCTACTGGCACTGAACAGTGAATACTTTCAGAATGATGTGCCTTTATATAAGCAGTGGATTAATACAACCACAGCAGATTTCAGCGTGACGTCAGGGCATCTACATTATCTACAAAAAGCTTCAGTAGAGTCTAGATCACAGATGTCAAACACAGGCCCGGGGGCCAAATTTGGCCCACAGTGTTATTGTATTTAGCCTGCAAGATCATGTCAAATGTGTACTAGAGTGGGTTCTCCTATATGTAGCCCTTACATACTTGGAAAATTTGTAGTGTTATGCATATTTACAGTTAATTTTTCAATAAATATTCAGTTTGGCCCATGACTTCGTAGTAGTTTTTAATTTTGTCCCACTGTGACAGGTCTGTCTGACACCCCTGATCTGGATTTTAGGGAAGTGCTTAAAAAGTCCCAGTGTAAGGGGCCCAACAGCTTATAGTCTAAGACTCTTCTCCCTGCAAACATTTCATGGACTCCTGACAGCGGTGTTTGAGATAATTCTTTGGATCAAAACGATGAACCATTGCAGCTGTGTATTTTTTTTGTTACTTTTATTTAAATTATTTTTGCACCATGCAGGCAAGATGTTTTAGCCAAGCCACAGCACGCTATTTTCTTTTAAGAGCAATTTTAACATCAACAATTTATAGTTGTCAAGAATATTATTCTTTACCGCAATGAGATAACTGTGAATTCCTTAAACAATGGCAGGCCTGTCAGCGTTGACACTGGAACTGCTTCCATTTAAGCAGCTGCCCCTAAGATGTCTGGCCAACTAATTAGTTCCCTCATAGAAAAAGTGGAAAAAGAGACATTTTCTTGCCAAAAATCTGGTAATGTGGAGAAACACTTTAAATGAACACAATTATTCCACTGCTCTGTCTGTAGTTATAACCAGACCAGACAAACAGCAGGATAGTTGGGAATTTGATTAGTATTTAATAAGTACAAGTCTTTTCTCCACAGGGCTTCTGGAGCTGTTAAAACATCATCATTTAGATGTGTCTTTATTAAAATAATGTCAGATTAGTAGATTTATTAAGGTTTTCCTCCGTATGCAACTCTCATTTTACCTTAAAGTTTTTATATTCATTAAAAAAACTTCTCAAGTAATAAGGTCATGTATTTTTTATCTGGATTTTTCTCCAGATGGACGTCCGCAATGGGAAGTTGAGGCAAAAATAATAAGAGAGAAAACTCAAGGGGTGAGTCCTATCTTCTTTTATCTAAGAAATAGCTTTGAAATAAATTCATATAACTTAGGGAAACCTTGTTATATTGTTAAATATGCTATATTTTTCTAGTCATGCATCGTGGTGGAAGTCCCTCCCTACCACAGCAAGAATGTAGGCTCAGCTGTGCAGGTACAGTTTTATGTCTGCAATGGCAAAAGAAAAAGGAGCCAATCACAACGCTTCACCTATATGTCAGGTAAGATGTAAAAACAGTTAAAAGTAAATAAATAAAAAAAATAAAAATAAATCTGAGTGAAATTAGATAACAACCCTATATCTTTTCACTTTTTAAAGACTTACAGATTTACACAATAATGTATAGTGTGTTGGAACATATAAACAATATAACTACACAGTCACAGTTAGTACTTACATAGTGTTTTACAACCCTATCCTCAGTGACTTTGCTAACCCACTTTTTCCCCTTCTAAAGTAACATTGTGGCTTACAGTGGGCTTTTCCACCAACAAAAACTCAAACACCTGCCAACTGTTTATTTTGTTAGCCCACCCTCCCCCACCCTCCATTTCTACCCAGCTGACATCAATGTTTTTTTTTTTTTAGTCTCAAACGTGCGGTATTTATTCTAACATGCAAATCCTCTGCAAGGAAAACTCCAGTGTCAAAATGTTTACTTAAATTGACTTAAATTGACATTGAAATAACTCTTTATTGAATATGGTTAGTTTTTTTTTTTTTTCCTTCATCTCAGAGCCAGTCATACTGAAAATATTGACGGCGGTATATAATGCCATGTGACTATTTTGAGTTTTACCACAACTTTGTTTAGGTTTGTGTGTGAGAAAGAACAGGCATATAGGCAGTATTGTCCCTCCACATACCCAGACTTTTTGCAGGCACGCCTACACAATACAGACAGTTCCTGTTTTCCCCGTAGAATAACGCCGCTATGTCAGTCAGGTTGCGTTTTTGACACCATTTGATTTCACATCCGTAGAAATGTCCTTGTCTGTCAAGCCATAATTGGGCTGAGTGGGCTGTTTTTTTTTCAATAGTAAGGTTTCAAATAAATATACGCAAAAACAAAACAATCTATAGCACTGCATCATTAGGCAACCTGTCTTATTTAAATACAGCAATGGACTTATGCTAGTTAGAATATTTATTTATTTTATACCCTAAAAGAAGATAAAAGATATATGATTAAAACAAAATAAACCATTATCACCTTTTCCTACCTCATCCCCCAAAATAGTGACTATGAACATGATTTTTGATGTATTTTTTATCTCCTCTTGTGTTTTTTTTTCTAATTCAACATCTTACATGATGTCACCTAGAGTGACAACATATGTTCATCCTCTGATTCAGACAAGCATAAAAATAAAATCACTGTCACGAAGCACCAGATTGGGAAATAGGTCATCAAGCTGTTGCTACAAAAGACTGTCCTTATTCATGCATTATCTAAATTTTGTTCAGATTTTGAGGTATTTGCCACAGGGTTCTGCAACATTCAAGACCTCAGGGTCTTACTTGATATCATACTTTCAACTTACATCTACATATTAGCAGAAGGTGGATAGGTGTATGTTGGTTTACTAGTGCATTAACCAGGTTCACTGAAATCAGCATCATTGATTTGACACAAATTCTAATATTTCTTTTAGTTTTAAGCATTCTCTGATCCGCTTGTCTTCTTGTCTCTTCCAACAATTTTAGTCATGGTAAAACAAGAACACAGAGATGAGTTGGACCTTTCTGCACTACCTTCCATGTCCATGCCCCTAACACATCCTGCCAGTCTGGTGCACACCCAGCTGCCATCTCCTGAGCAGGCCCACCCATCGGATAACCTTCTGTCCAGCTCCCCGCATGGCCTGGCTACAGGTTCTGGGCCTGGCCTGCTACCACTGCAGCCCTCATGCCCCTCCTTGGCCTCCCCATCTTTTCAGCACCTGCCTCACCTCCAGAGTCTCACTTTGCACCACCCACCTGCAGATTGCCACATGACTTTCCATCAGGGTTCTGGTCCTGCTACACATCCTGCGCCCACCCGATCCTCCTATCAGCCTATGCAACACAGCCACAGTCATAGTCAGAGTCTGACTTTTAATGGCCAGTCCAGCTTTTCTCCTCAGGGTTATGAGCGGATGCCCTTTCAGCAGAGTCCAAGTGCAGCTTCACACCCAATGGCCATGGGGATGGTCTATCCCTCCTCCCCATGCTCTTCACCATCAGGTCCATCCGCTGCAGTCACCATAGCAGGGTCGCCTCAGAATCAGCAATCCTTGCTCAGCCCCTCCTCCCCACACCTCCACTCCCTTGGAGGCTATCATTGTTCTCCAAATGCTGCCCAGGCTTCTCCCACTAGTCACACTCTTGTAGGGCAACACTCCTCCCAACTGCAGAGAGCTATGGGATACCACCCAGTCAGTCAAAGATCAGCCTCCTGCCCCACACCATCTAGTGCCCCTCCACCTCGGATGATTCCCTCACCGCACTCAGGGCCTTCCTCCCCTCAGCTTCACTCCCTACCCTACCAGTCTCCCACTTCCTCCTCCCCTACTTCAGGTGGCAGCCCTCTGGGGCACCTTCAGCAGCAGTCCTCTCCACAGGCAACAAGTCCTGTCATGGCCAGCCTGTCTCCAGCAGCAGTTGGGCCTCTGGGCCACCCACTTAGTCCTCAGGGACCCTTTCCTTTGGACAATGAGAGGCTGAGCATCAAGCAAGAACCAGAGGATAGTGAACTAACCTTCCACTCCATTGGCCTGCAGGACATCACATTGGATGATGGTAAGATTTTTTTTGGTTACTTAAAACATTTCTTTCTCCAATTGAAATGTTAGGGCTGGTATCAAAGCATTTTTAAATAAAACCTAAATAAAAATAATTAAACCACCTGACACAAAGTTAAATGAAAACAAACATATAGAGAACAAGCTAAATGTTCTACTTTATCTAATTCCGCATTTTTACACTTCTGGATGTCTTAGCCTGCAGTGCGCCAAGCTAAACATCTACTTTCGCTCCTTCATCTGTTCTCTGTCAGTCCAGTGTTGCTGCCCTAATTATCACATTTTGTTCCTCTACCTTCTGGTTTTACACAAGATATTTAGAGTACAGCCATCTGTGATCAAATCTAATTTTCGGTCTAAAACAAGCTGGCGCTGGGGGATTAAATTTACCCTACATAATGTGACTTGCTAGTTGACTTGCTAGACTTGTGTGTGAGGATATAAAACAATACAGATGTTTTATTTACAGTAGGCTGTAGCCTTCATGCATACTTCTTCATGGTTATGTTGTAGTCGTCATATAAAACACACAGGTTAGGCTCATTACTAGGAGGTCCTGTAGTCAATTAATTTAGTGAGACATTAAAGGTAAACAGTTTTAAAACTGGGTCAAAAAAAGTGTATTTCATGTTTTCTAATTGCAGTCATTTCATTCTAATGCATTATCACACTGTGTGTGTCTGTGTGCGTACGTGAACGTACAATTACAATTCTAATCAGGATGCTCAGAGGAACCCCTCCTCCTAACCATTCACCATTAAGTCTGCTCATGCATGTTTCAACATGTTTTTCTCATTTAACAACTTGACTTCTTAACTGAAAAGATCTTTGTGCCTCTTTGACTCTCAATGACGTCTTATCTCACTTGTATAGTTTGTCACTTTAACCCCAACGCTATATTCTAATGAGGGTTCTGAAGCTTTAGGGTTAATAAATAATCCAGGGAAACTCTGTCCGGTAGGTGCATTGGTAAGGTCAGCCTCATTAACACACAGCTGCTTTAAAGAAGTGTAAATGATCAATAACCACAACATCCATCAGTTATTAATAGTTATGCAAACACATGCATGTGCACACACACACACACACAAAAAGACAAAACAATTTATAGAATCCTTCATGACCCTGTGTTATCAGCTCTGTGTAGAGTAACATAACGATTTGGATGTTGTGTGTCAGTGTCTCACACACACAGACAAACACAGCATGTGAGAGTGGCTGGCTCCACTCACACCCTGCAAGTGTAAGAAAAGTTTGTGAGTGACACAGTTCAGCCGGGAATGTAAGCTCTCCCTTTGAGCCTGTGGTTAAAAATAGCTTTCTGTGCCAGCTCAACTCAGTAGGCCACGGTTTGGAGAAGCAACACGACGCTCTACTCCTGGGTATTAAGAGGTCACAGAAAACTCTGTGACCATGTTTACCCTGGATTCTTAGACAGGACAGGTCAGGAAGGACACATATATTTATTAATGTAGAGTGAAAGAGGTGAGGATCATAAGAGGATGTTGACACGGCACTACTATGTTAGTGTTTACATTGATGTATTTGTTATAGTTTGTTTTAGATACATTTATTAAATAAATGCCTACTGCGTAGCACCACTACCCTTCAGTGAATACATTGTGTTCTTCTACAATAAGAAGATCTGACAGACTGTCAGTTATTGGAACAAGCTGCAGCGGATTCTTTTATAAAAGGAGCCAGGTGGAAACAATGAATCTCCCACTCTATTAACATCAAGTGTTGGGAGGACAGAAGCCCATTATTGTCTCTTCCACGATACGAGAGAAGTATTTTTATACAGTCGTGCACCTATCCTGCGTGAGCTCGGTACTTTCAATTTTTGTTTCCTTTAAACAAAGGGCACGTGGCAAATGTGAGGATGCGTTATTATACATGGACACGACACATCACCTTAGCCGTGAGGTGAAAACAATACCTGCTTGTGTGTCTGGCTGTCTATTGAGGGAGTTGCATCAGGTTACCCAGGGGAGTTGGAAGAAAGTGCCATTTATTGTAACCTTGACAACATTTGCCTCGTTGTATGAAAGAAAGGAAGGATTTCTACGTGGGGTAGACATACAGTCCACATACAGATGGGACACTAGGCTAATTTGACTCTTAATTAAACCAAGTTTGTGTCACCCTGGCTCTCAGACCTTCCACCAGCTGCTATGGTTCCCTATCTGTCACTGTGGAACTGGCTGCTTAACTACATGTAAGATAATTGGACGTTTTGCAACAGTGTCCAAATTTTCCTCCATAATTGACTTGAACAAGCCAAACCTGCTTGGATAGGTTTGGGTTTTTTTCTTTCTGTCCAATAATTATCTTCCGCCACCTCCTGTGGTGCTTGAACCTAAAGGAGTGGCTTTACTGTGGTTTACACATGTAAGTAGGTAGCCTGAAATATTCTGTTAGGTTTTTTTTCTTTTAGGTTTCGCTCATGGTTTCAATAGGATTGGAGTTTGTTATGACATTAGTTCTGACTAGATGACCTGAACCACATCCTGTGCAGTAACTGCCCTTTTGGAAACCAGAGGCTTTAAAAGCTGAATGATTTAGAAGCAAATGGTTCAGAAGATAACTCAAACTTGCGGCCCGTGGGACTTTTACGGCCCATGGAACAACATTTTGCTGCCCTAACCTTAATGTGAATGTTGAATTTATAATAATATTTTTCTTGATTTGTTCTCAACATTTTATGGTTAATCCTATTGGTCTCAAACCCTGATCCACAGTGTCCTTCTGGTTCAGTGTTGCGCTGCACAAAATCCATGGGGAACGATGATGGGAAATAAATTAAATTTTTTTCTTTTGTATTGAACCCTGACTGCTGACGCGGTGGTGAAATGATAGTGTGGGTGGTGACCCTCAACTTTCTGAGTTTGAGACCCCCGCCTTAATCCCTCCCGGTGTCTTTAACTGATCCTGAACCATGGGATTTCTTAGCTGAAATAGTCGATTTAAAACTGGCAGACCTTTACTGGAGATTGGATCCAGTTGTCTTCCCTTTTGCATTGAACCATCCTCGTGGTGAACACATAGGGAGAACAAATTTAACAGCATATTTCATATGAACCAAAACTGTGATGTTGTTAAAGACTTGTGTTGATGGATTTGGGTGAAAACGCGAGTGTAGAAAAAGTGTTCCGTTAGTGAGCAGATGGTCCTCATGACGCACACCAGCGTGCTTCAGATGTGTGTGCACGTGCACAGAGGAGATGAGCTGACAGACAGATGGACAGACAGGTTTAGGATCCACATACATAACAGGGTCACTCATCTGAGACATAATGTATTTGGCTTTTGAGATTTACATTGGGATGTCTATATATATTATTGCCTGCTGTAATGTGAAATAAATATGGATCTGAGACTAGATAAAAGACTATATAATAACATTATCCTATATTTTCTGCTTGTAATCGTTTGCGGAAACAAAGTTGTTATCACAGATATTATAACTATGGCTGGTTGCAAACATTGAGATTAATGACTTGATTCAGGACTGTCAAACCGATCAGATTTTTGTGAAACAGTCTTAACTGGTGCTGTTAGTGCAGAGAGAAAATGACATGTCAGACATGGCCTGTGTGTCTGTGTAACGATGTCTGTGGAGTTTGCGCAGCGGGTTCTCTTCCACGCAACTCCCCGTCGTTGGCTGTAGCAGGTTGTACAGCACAGCTGCCTAGAGCGACTCTGAGAGTTAGAATAGGCCAAGCCCTGCTGTCTGTGGGCTGACACAGTTCCAACAGACACACCACAGTTTGAATAGACTTTTGTGTTCTACTTTACTGTGTCCTAAATGCCTCATGTAATTAAAACTGTCTTCTTAGTTGCTCTCCCACTGAAAATCATGAAGTTATTTCACTGTCATTAATATTAATTTTGCAGTAACATCTATCAACACTCTCTGACTTCATATTCAAGAGGCCGTTAAGATCATTGCTGATTATTGTCTTTCCAATCAAATCAATCAATCAATCAAATTTTATTTACGTAGCCCACATTTACAAAACACAGTTTGTCTCACATGGTTGGTAACGTCCTCTGTTCTTAGACCATCAGCCAGGGTAAGGAAAAACTACTGAAAAAAAAACTCTTGTAGCAGGGAAAAAGAAAAGGGTAGAAACGTTAGGGAGATCCACAGGTAAGGGATCCACTCCCTGGACAGACAAACATGCAGTAGATGTTACCCAAAACATGCAAGTACATAAATACATCAAAAAAATGTAAATAAATGTTTAAGTGTAAGTGTCCATCTGGAACTGGGCTGGTCACAATGTTTAGCAGGGACAGTTGAGTCCTCTGGGGGGACATTGGGTAGTGGATACGACTTGAGGACAGGGTAGAAGAAGTAAAAAGTCTATGTGCTCATTTTAGATGCATGATGAAAAATGCCCCCCAGCAGTCTAGGCCTATAGCAGCATAGGTTTAGACTATTGTACTCAGGACCTGATCTAGTTTAGGCCATAGGCTATGCTAGAGAGGTGGATTATGGGTCTCACTTTAAAGTTGGAGACAGAATCCAGACATCAGTGTTGACAGAGAGACCCTAGTAATAAGGTTAAAACTATAGCTTTACAGAGCTGTAGCAAAAAAATGTTAGAATATTTTTAAAAAATGGTAGTTTATATCAAAAATTCCTTCCGCTATAGGCCACATTTCTGATTCTTGTATTACCTCTCGTCTGTTTGATGGAAAACGCATTTGACGATGACAGGAATCAGCTTTTTCATAAAACATTTCCTTTGATGAAACAGTTTTCCCATAAATCTGATATTTGGGCGAACAAGATGTTAGTAAGAAGCTGAAACGTAGCTGTTGTTATTTTGAACCCAGTTATTTATATGAAACATCTAGATTTGCATATAAAACGTCTTGGATCATCTTAGTCAGAGGTTTCCTTCTGTAATTGTCCAATCATAACAGAGTAATGGCACACCACTCTATGTCTTAGAGAAAAAAAGAAAACAACAGTGGAAGGAAAATAATTTGATGAAATGCTGATGCCGTTCGTTAAAAACAATGGCAAACATTTGCTGGTGTTTTCCTTTGAACCCAGGGGAAAGAGACTTACTCACTCATCTTTCCATACAATTACAGTCTAAGAGAAAATAGTGCGGAGGCTTTGGCAGAGGCTGCAGCCTCATGCGCACACTGCCAGAGCTGTTTTTCCTCCAGACAGGAGGAGGGAAAGCCTGGAAATCCCTTTGTGGAGATGGAAGAAACATTTTTATTCTCCATTAAATAAAAAAAGTAGTCTGCTGTGCATTGTGTGGATTTTACCAGTCCTTTTTTCGTGCTGGCCGATCTCGTTACCCTTCCTGAGTGTCAATATTGATTTGTGCTTGTCAGCCCAGCATCGAGCGCCAATGTTTGACTGCAAAATGAATACGTGTCACCATATTTCTCAGTGTGTGCAAATGAGGACCTGACAGAGTGCAGTGAGGTGCATTTGAGTAAATGCACAGCTGCTGAAATGCATATGTTTGAACAGTGAGCGTGCTGTGAGTCACTACAACGTGGTGCTCCTGATCAACAGTTTTTTTTGTAAAGAAGATAAAGAACTTACTTTTCTAACAAATTTACCGTTCTGTATTTCAAAGAACATGAAATCACAATTATGAGTGCTGCGGTTGTTAGTTTGGAGATGGGATGAATGTTATTGTCATTGTAATGACTACATCAGGGGTCTCAAATTCGCGGCTCGTGGGCCATCGACCCCTAGAACAATATTTTGCGGCCCTCACCTTAATGTGAAAGTTTAATTTACAATAATATTTTGTAGAATTTTTCTCCACATTTAATAGTAAATCCTACGGTTCTCAAAACCCTGATCTGGTCTCCTTCTGGTTCAGTGTTGTAGATAGATAGATAGAACTTCTTAATACCTCAGGAGTATACCTCAGGAAATTACAGAAATATTCTGTATTACACAGAATCTATGGGAAACTGATCTTTTATTAATTTTTTTCTCTTTTAGAGAGGGTGAGAGATTACATTATATTCCACAGATACTTTAATCTCTACTCACATATGTTAACTGTATACATATAGTACATATGGATATTTATATTTTTAGAAATGCAATTGACGATGTTAATAATTATTAATTCTATAAATAACCAATTTTTGTTTTGATATACTTTGCTCACAAAAGGATGTTTGTATGAATCTATTTCAGATTTTTTTGTATAAAATACAGTTTACTAAATACAGTACACTTTTATTACTAGCATTAACTATTGGTACAAGAGACTTCTTCGTCTTGTATTGGACTTGTCGACTGGCTCCTACATTGGCCCATTGTTCCCAGTAGTTGTTACACTCCGGGTCATTGACTGTGGTGTGTCACAGACGAAAGTTGCAAAACATTTATCGTTAAATTGAATGGGAAATTTACCCATGATTCACTGTGATGTGTCACAGTCTCTTTTTCAACAAGACTCGCTGTGCATTGTTCCCTCGCCCACTCCTTTTTTTTTTTTTTACATACATTTAAATTCAACTCTAAAACACAGCAGTAAGTCCAGATGAAGAACCGACGGAGGCAGCAGAGTAAGAATGAATTAAAAAGGTTCTACTGTGGAAGATTTTAAACTCTGACTCTCAGCTGACTCTATGTTTCCAGTATGTGTTAGTGCAACAACGCACTTCATGTCAGTGCTCATACCCAGGGCTTATGCGTGTCATTACAGGGCCCCTGCAAGTGGAAAGTGTGCGCTTTGATATTCCCTCTTGCAGGCGAACCAAGTCTTGCTTCTTTCTGTTCCCTTTTGCTCAAATGTTTTCCATTGTGCCTGGTGCCGTCTCCGTTCGCTGGACTAAAGGATCTCCCAATCTTTGAATTATTTACTTACTGGCTAGGCTGCCAAAATGCTGTTTCTTCTTTTTTTTATTATTATTATTCCAGGGACAGGGAACATTTTCACTGTCACGTGAGTCATATTATGTTGATTGCCCGTTTTCCATTTCAGTAGTTGATGTCTTCATTGCACCGCATTTGCCCGCTGCTCTGCATCTGCCCTCTTCTACTCTATGGAAATCATTTCAAAATACCTTCACTGGCTCGAACATCAGACATAAGGTCACTCAACCACAGTGGCTCTTAATCTTCCTTTAGGAAAAAAAATCAAAGTATCCACAGTAAATGTCGTGATTTCTAGTGTAAACCTCAAGGTTCAAAATTCAGTGTAAATAAGTATTTGTGACATGGTACCTTTGAGTTCATGCTGTTTCTCATAGTGAACTAAATAAATGTGCATATTTATTTTGTCTAAGCTAGTTGGTTTTTATCTTGAGAATTAAAAGGCACTGTCCTCTATAAAATGTTTATATTTTTTTTACATTTTTATAACGATTTTATTACCATTCTTTTTCTTACTTTTTTCACAATTTGTTCTCTTCACAGGCCTGATATTCTAATATCTATTTCTTTGCAATTTTACTTTAAAATGTTTTCTTTGTTCTCTTGTTTTTTTTTCGTATTCTAAAACTGTAAAAATTACAAAACACAAAAATCTGGGCCCTTACCCTGCATTTAACAAACTGTCTTGAACCTTAGAAGCTCCCACATTTGTAGTAATATTTGTCAGGAGCTGATCTGTGATCAGGGAGCCCCCCTACCTAGTCATTCACAGAGGATCTCCCTTCTGTGGAGGAACACTCCCCACATCAGGCATCACTGAATCATCAACTTTCTGTTGCATTGTCATGAAGGGAACCAGTAAAACTGAGAAAACACTACGAGCATGTGAAACCAGTCACAGGCCTGAGTCGAGTCAAAACGTTCTGTCACTGTTGAACCACCTGGAAGAGCGGGAGACGCTCTAACAGACGGAGACACACAGGGTATTTTTATAGTACTTTTAACTATGTTCTAATGCAGTGTTCCCCAACCTTTTTCACGCCACAGACCTGTTAAATGTCTCGTTCTATTTTCAAAGATCGATCGTTAAGTTGTGGCAGATAAATACCCCTTAATAAAATGTAATTTCCAGTGTTCTGAAATATTTTCCTACCTATAAAATCTTCCTACCCCAATCAACTGTGCATGGGCACAACAAGGATTTCTCACGTGCACACAGCCTATAACTTTCCGCTACCAGACCGATCAATGACTCTGTGTCATTTTGAGTTTATTGTTGTTGTCTTCACTGAGAAAATATTTCCTAATCAAATATAGTTGCATTATTGATGATGGAATCCTAGCCATTCTATTGGTCAGTTCTTTTGTTGATATAGGTATGGATCAAGTGGAAGTAATATAGGGCCAAAAGGAAACATTATTTCTCAGCCCAGCACCAATTCACCCACGGACCAAACTGGTCCCCGGCCCAGTGTTTGGGGACCGCTGTTCTAATGATTCAACAAGCAGTGTTTGTTCACATGCTTATTGTTACCTAAACTGTGGCCTCACTCATTACTACCTGAACGACAACGTTAATCACATCATGAGAATTCTAGTTTCACCTGATTAAGTTCTGCATTTTGCAGAATCACTGCGACAGTAGGCGCACGTTAGCAGTACACGGGTTAATGTTTGCCTCCGTAACAATCTAATCAGCGCAGCAGAAAGTGATATGTTTTTGCAGACGCCCACTTAGTGTTGGTCTGTGGTACTTCACACAGCGCTGCTTATATTCCTGTCGTGTTGGAGAAGGTCGACTCCCATGAAGCGACAGCGTATCGACGTTGACCGCAGCAGAAAATGTATTTCGATAGATCAAAAATGTAATCGAAACGCAAGCAGTTTTTTTCCCAGCTATAAGCAAAGCTACAGTTGGTTTTTGTTTTTTTTGACAAATGTTGAATGCATTTTTTATTTTGAGCACTGGTCTTTTTAAAGGTCAATGTTGTAGTCTACTGGTATCACTGGTATTAAGCCTATAGTGTTTACAGTATTGTCTGTCAGACTAGTAGAATGTGAGAACTATGCAAATAACATATATGTCTGATTTATTTAATCGTTAATTGTTGGCTTGACAGTCACAGTAAAGTGTCATGAGTGTGTGCTGGTGCAGCAAGTGTGACAATGTGTGTGTGTGTGTGTGTGTGTGTGTTTGTGTGAGAGAGAATATGGTTGACATTGGAAAGGAAGAGCCTCCCACGCTAACAGGATGATGAGCGATGGTGGCCAGACACAAAGGCAAACAGCTTCAAAACACAAATAAAGGAAGAGAAGCAGAAGAAAAATTCATAGTTCAGTCGTTAATGACAGGTTGACTTTTAAATAACTTAACTAGATCGTAAAATAATGAGGCGATTTCAGGATTTTGGCTCACAGATACTTTTGCCTAAAACAGATGAATTTAAACTCAGGCTCATCATTCATCAAGATTAAACCAACAACTCAGTTATTAAAACAACTATTTTGACCTTATTAATGTTGATTTGATTTATCTTCCTTCCCATGAATCTGTCCTGTTCATCTGTCTCAGGTGACTTTAAAGCAGGGGTCTCAAACTCACAGCCATTAGAGGCCCGTGGAATAATATTTTGTGGTCCCCACCTTGATGTGAAAGTTAAATTTATAATAATATTTTATAGATTTGTTCTCCACATTTTATGGTAAATCCTATAGTTCTCAAAACCCTGGTCCACAGTCTCCTTCTGGTTCAGTGTTGTATTACACAGAATCTATGGGAAACTGATTTTTTTTTTTTATTAAATTCTTTCTTTTGTAATAACCCTGACAGCGTTTTTATTTTCTTCTGTGACCTAGGCTATGTACTATTACAAAACTTTTTTAAAAAATGCTGTGGAGCAGAGTTTTGAGAACTATAGGAAAATGTGGAGAACAAATCTGTAAAATATTATTATAAAAATGCAACCTTCACATCAAGGTGGGGGGGACGCAAAATATCGTTCCACAAGCCACAAATGGCCCACGAGTTTGAGAGCCGAGGCCCAGAGGGAAAATACTGTGCACTGATACAATATAAGATGCAGAGAGAGTGGCAGTGGCAGCAGCACGTGTTCAGACAGATCTGACTCTGATTCATCTCCCTTTGTCAAAATGGTACAAAGGTCTCGCCTGCACCTCCTCCTAGACCAGTTTTCCCAGCCTGGACTCAAAGCTCAAAAGCTGCAAGTCTGACATGTCATTGTCAGGCGTGAGTGTTTTTACAACACAAAAGTCAAGCTCACATTCTTCACAGTTAAGTTGAGAGTTTCGCGGTTCCGAGAAAAGAGTTTTAAAGTGTTTCCATCTTAAACATTTTATCACAATGTAATAATTTGTATAGACAGAGGGGATTTCATCTTTGAATATGTCTTGTTAAATTGACACGGACTGATAGTGCTGATTGTTGATTTTGTAGTTATTTTTCTTTTTCATTACTGTATTCTGATTCTCCTTTTCATGTTGCGTCACACACTCGATCCATGTCACTATGTGATTCTGGTCACCATGTCACCAGGTCTGACTCTGGTATTACCGGAAGAGTTATATTCTCCAATAATCTAAAACAAAAAGTCATAGAACGTCAAAATTCACGTTTAATAAAACAAGAAATCAATAAAAGGAGGCTTTTACACATCGTACATTAACTCACTAATATTTTCTGCCCAAATTGCATATAGCAAATACCGCACCACTTGCAATACTCTCACCCTCACTGAAGTAGCATTGATTTTAATGCAGTACTGTGCACATGTACATTTAGCAGTAGTTTCCATCCTTGGTCAGAAGTGGAGACCTGGGATTCTCTGTTGGTGTTCCTTTTATACCCAGTCTGCATCCAAACACATGGGAAGTTCACGATTAAAATTAAGAAAACATACTTCGTGTTTGTGTTCAGTCACACGCTTTCAAAGTGATGGACAGGTTCAGGCTGGGGTGAAATCACTGAAGGGACGGAGGAAAGAACCAGAGTTTGTCTGGTCGTTGTTTAAAGTGGAGCTCTGCCCCGGTCTTTAACCTCCTGACACCTCCCTGGGCTTTTCTTCCCTTCGACGTCCTATTTTGTTTGACGTGGACATGAGGGGAAAGTCCTGAGGACGGGCTGATGGTTGACGGCCCTCACTGCACTCTGTTTATAGGAGTGGATGTGCTGTGGTAACGGCTAATGTTTTTTGGACTCGCACAAAGGTCAGCGCTGGCTCCTCCACCGAATGGAACCGTTTCTCTCATTTGTTCTGTCAGGAGTTGTTACCTCTGACTCTGGAACCTTTGGGTTTTGACACACACTGCTTGACTTTTTGTTTCCACTTTGAGCCTGGGATGCTTTCAGTTCTCTGACGTGGGAAGAACGCGGTGTGGGACAGCACTGCGCCCTAGTGGTAACAAGAGGAACATGCTGCTTCTGACGAAGGAAAAATATTATATATATTTATGTATTGGTTTACATATATCTATGTATGTATATATATTTATATATACATATATGCATACATACATATGGATATATATACATTTCCTTTTTTTTCATGTCTAGTAACATTGCAGATTCTCACTGAAGTCATCAAACCTATACTTATGAAAACATGGAATTATTAACCATTTTCCATTTCTCTACCATAATAATTTACTGAACTAAAGTTATAAAATACCTTATATTTAGTTTAAGCAGTCCTATATTTAAGATTCCTCAAAGTATACACCCTGTTTTTTTATAGCGCTCCAGACCCTCAGTCTTATCTCATTGAGCTTCAGGACGGCTAGAAAACTATTTCTGGTTACTAACTTTTAAAGCTCAAGAGAAAGCAAATGTGGAAAAAAAAAAGTAACCAGAGCAGTGGCTACTTTCAGCAGTGTAGAATAGAAGGCATCCTTTCACTTCACTTTTCTGTTAGGTGAATAAAAGAAGGAAATGAAAGGAGATGGACGTCTTTGTCAATGTGATACATACTGTACTGTACAACTCCAAAACTGACTCCTTTTTGGATATCATGGCCTTTATGATTGAGAATGGTAGCTCGGTGGTAACTTGGCACGGGAACCCTAACCCTCTGGACCCATGTGCACTTCCTTAACCACTAAGCCACAAATGTTTAGTTTAGTTTTGTTGACTTCAGTGTGAATTTACAATGAAAATAAGTATAGTCAAGAAAATAAAGGAAATGAAAACATGTCCAAACATTTAGCCTGTATTATATATATATACTATATAATAGTGGATTTTCAGACATTTCTCTCGTGAAGACTAGAGTAGTGTCTGAAAATTCACCTAAAAGATATGATGTTAACTAACGGATGTTAGTTTGTGTTAAAGATCAAAGTTGAATTTTCACATCTGTTTTTTTTTTCTGTCTTCACAGTGAACGAAATCATCGGCAGAGACATGTCCCACTCGCCCAGCGGTCACGTCCCTCCGTCAGCCCACAGTCAGTCCTAGTTCAACTCGGAACGTCCTCTCCTCCACGTCCCACCGGCCAACCCTCTGCTGCTGGACCAGGTCCTTACCCCGTCTGCGGTCATACAAGAGATTAATGAGAGAGACGAGGAATGCGGTGGAGACGGTCCCATCGCCGTGGACCTCGGAATACCACCAGGATCTGTGTTTGTCATCGAGAGAGAAAAGTCACGTTTTCAATCACAAGGTGTGGAACCAAGACATTACAGTCACACCAACGGTGTCAGCACAGGAAGTGAGGAGGAGTCGCTTCTTCTCCCTGCACCTCCTCTCCTCCACCAACCCTCCCCTCCACCCCTGCATCATTTTACTGTTAAGTGGAGTCAGTTCTCAGTTCTGTCCCTGTCAGGTCCCCCTCCACCAATCAGCTGAGAGGAGACGGAGCAGCCGTGTGTCTGTAAGAGACAGAGTGTGATTCATTAGTGTGTCAAAGGTTTCATGTAGATGACCAGAAAGTATTTTTTAACTTTTTTTTTTTTTTAAGTTTTCTCCAAACAAAGTAACTAGAATCATTACAGGAGATCCTTCAGTAACAGGACGTCTGTCACATTTAACTCCCATTGGTCCAACTGTCCCTGTTTGTTGATCGATTGATGTGACAGTGACAACATTCCATTGTCAGACCCCGAACCGTTGTGTGGAGGTGAGGATCTCCTCCACCTTCCTCTGAACAACTGCCCTTTAACCATGGAAGAGTCGTGAGCGTTGAAGAAAGTGTCTCTGTGTTTGTGTTTTGGTTTGTTCATGGACGGTTTCTTCTCCAATGCTGGTGGAAATGAATGACGACTGAGATAAATCTGACGTAAAGACGATTCACAGTAAGTGTTTCTCCTGGTTGGATGTTTTTGAAATTCCCCTCATGTTGGCGTGCCTTTTGGTGATCTATGACATTGGTCCCCAACCTCTGGGCCGGGGACTGGTACCGGTCCGTGGGTGAATTGGTGTCGGGCTACAGAGAAATTATGTTTCCTTTTGGCCCCATCTGTCCATTACTTCCACTTGATCCATACCCATCAACAGAAGAACTGACCAATAGAATGGCTAGGATTCCATCATCAATAATGCAACTATATTTGATTAGGAAATATTTTCTAAGTGAAGACAACAACAATAAACTCAAAATGATGC
>JAFBJS010000269.1:0-22353 GCA_016785265.1 Paraplagusia blochii | reverse complement strand
AGAAAGTTATAGGCTGTGTGCACTTGAGAAATCCTTGTTGTGCCCATGCACAGTTAATTCGGGTAGGAAGATTTTATAGGTAGGAAAATATTTCAGAACACCAGAAATAAAATTTTAATAAGAAATATTTATCCGCCATCACTTAATAACTGGCCCGTGAAAATAGTACAAGACATTTAATCGGTCCGTGACACAAAGGTTGGGGAACACTGGTCTGTGACACCACAGTTAAGACACAAATTTGTCTTTTAGTCCTAGTGACTCTATCCTTAATTTTCCAACACGGATATCGACCGATACCGAAAAACTGATGTAAACATCTTGAAACCCTGTGTGTGGTTCCAGTAAATTTAGCAAAACCCAGGCATTGCGTTATCAGATGTTCATTATCGGAGGAAATATCGATACCAATCAAAGTATCGATCTATCGTTTTCTGATATTGATCCGAGGACAAACTGATATCCATTACGATTAGCGTTATCGCGTAATTATGCTAATATCGAGTTGATATTGTTGGATACACCCAATTCCAGGACTTTCTCTCCCAACAGCGTTTGTTTCTCTCGAATTTTCCACATCCAGGGCCTGTATCAGCAGCAATAACACAATCCTGAGCTTCAGCACCGTCGACTCTCAGGCTGTCGTCCCGTCAAAAGCCAGGGACGTGGACGTACAAATCATTTCCCACCGGCTTTTCTTTTCTTGCCTTAACCTCGACAATGACGCAGCTGCGGTTCCGAGCCCGGCAGCGTCGCATATGACAGTTTAAAGTCAGTTTCCAGGTGAAAATGATCCTGCTATGCATAAGAATTTATAAACTTTGCCCAATGCCTTTAATAAATGTAGAAAATTTACAAAAAAAAGAAAAAAAAAAAAAAAAAGACCTTGATGCCTTTAGTTTTAGACTGCAGCAGAGAAGATGTTTGAGGACGAAGTGTTAGCATCTAAATGGGCTCTGTATAAGAGACAGGTTTATTATTATGTGGGGACACGGTGAGATTCAGGGACGGACGGGATAAAAAATTGAAACGAGAAAAACCAGCATCAGGACTAAACTCTGTCCCTCTGTTTGTCCTCCCGCTGTCTGTCCTCTTCTGTCTCAACCAAAGACTGAACAATGGTAAAAACAACAGAGACTGTTGAACTCTATTTTTATACTTTTAAATGGATGTCATTCCTAAAAGGCTGGGGACGTTTGTGGATGTGAGTATAAATATCTATAGATCTGTATATATAGATATGACCCACACTCCACACTGAGAATAAAGGAGAACTTGATTTGTACCATAAGAGGATAAAAGGGTTTAGCCGATGTTTACCGAGCCTTGTATTGTCATTTCTTGTATATTTTGTATGTTCAATTATTTTGTAATTTTTAAGACTGCAGTGCTTTTTGGAATTTACTGAAAGGGAAACCTTGCATCATACCGTAGGCTCTAAAGTAGTGGAAATCAATAAAAGTTAAAACTCATCTTCTTTGTCTCCTTTCACTGATGTTTATGGACGTCACAAAACTGAAAAGTTATATCTACACATACACACGGATATCATTATATACACATACATATATATTTTTATTGTAAATGTTTTATATTTTGTTTTATATTCAACATGGACTGAATACTGTCACATAAAAATTAATTTAATTCTAAATCAAGTTAAACAACTTAATTATTTAACTGGAATGGACATCACAATTTTAAATGGTTTTTATGATTAATGATAAAAATATTGAACATGAATATGAACATACTGTATATAAGTGAATATAAGGAATTTATCAACTTTTATATATCTTATATCAAATTAGATTTGTATCTATTATATATAAATATGTATATATGTAAAAAGAGATATATTTTATGGATTTTTTTTCTGACAAATTAACCAAAAGCAAAATAGGCCTGATATTATTTATCTATACAAATCCACAAGATGAGTATGAGATTACTTAAATGAGCTACAATACCGCCATCTAGTGACTTTAACTGTAACACACCATTTATCCACAAAACTATTTCAGGACAGAACTCCCCTCTGGTAAGTCAAAAGTGAGGAAGACGCTTGGATGAAGAAGTACCTGTTGACCTTTTGGATTCAATGACCTTGATGACTGAGAACCCAGAGAAGAACTACAACTATGGTTGAAAAACCATAATGACTCGTATCTCTGTAAAACTGCATGTTAGGAAATCACACAAAAGCGCGAGTGGTGCATTCTGGGCAACAGGAAATAATGTTTGACTTAGCTGTTCACTACAAGTACTTTTATGACAATGAATTATTTACTTATATTGGATTCAATATATATATGTGTGTGTTTGTGTATATATATATAATGTATGTATGATTCGATTCATAATCCAACATGAAGCATATGCTGGTTGCCAACACATATACATATAAATATATAGACATATACTTACACACATATATATATGTTTATATGTATATGTTGGCAGAATAACTGCTGCATGTTAAATTATAAATAACCCATGATATATTATATAGAAATATATAATATGCTCCCAACATTTATTTATATATGATTATATGTTTGTTAAATATATATACATACATGCATATATGTGTGTGTATATATATACACATACATATATACACAAATACATACATTTATACACATATATACATACACACATTTAAACTGTGTACATATATATGTATATATATTTCTGCACATATGTATACTCAACATATTACCGGTCAAAACAAAAGCCAAAAAGTCTCCTCCGACACCTGACACGTTACTTTCAACATATATATATATTTTATTAACGTTATGACTTCATCTCTTAAATGAGACGAAAGAAAACACGGATCGTAGTCATTGTTTGCATCATTTACAGTCTCATCTAAATCACAAGTTCATTCATGCAAGTCTCATATTCATGCAAAAGTCTCAAACTGGCTACAGAAACCATATTTATGCTCCTCCCTCAGCATCAGCAACGTTGGCCTACATTGCACATTCAGACGCAGCCTCAGCAGCACTGCTTCACACTGATGCTTATAAATAATGTCAGAGCCAAGGAGGGAAAAACAAACAAATACTTTGGCTGAGGCTGATCATTTAAATGGCTTCAAAAATACATTGTGACTTTTTTTTTTTTAAAGATTAAATAACAAAATATCCACTTTTTTTTTTTTAAAGAAATTTGTTTTTTTTTTCAATAAAAATCTAATTAATCTGCCAGAAGACTAAGATTAACTGCATCATTTCATCTGTAGTGCTGGGAAACAAAACCATCGTCGCTGCGGCTCAAACTAATACATTACAGTTAAAGAAGAACGTCGTCTTTCCTCAGTAGTCTAAGTCACTTTATATATTTATATATATTTATACGTATGGCTTCTTTTTGGCTCTTCTATGGCACCACAGGTTAACGTCAAAACAACAGGCGGCGTGCGCGCTGGGGTGCTCGCCCTTGTGGGTAAGGCCAACACAGGTTACCGCAAACAGAACTCTAGTGGTGAAAAGGAGGAAGATCAGGAAATATACACAGATTCAACCGTAAAGCAGAGTGGTATTTTTACAGCGTCAAGCATTTCAGTTTTATCAGATGTAACCGTTTCTAAATATTGTAATTTTTTAATATATATATTCATATTCGATTTGTCCAGACTCCACAGCGACTCCTCTTCTTCACAAAGTCACTGTAAGGATATGAGGCTGCTCCTTGAAGGAGGCTCAGACTCTGGCTGTGGCCCTGGGAGTGTCAGGACAAAGACCAAGACCAGGACCAGGACCAAGACCAAGACCTTAAATGTGAGATGATGGTAAAATGAAAAGTTCTGCATCACTGTCAGTTACAGCTGGAGTCTGTTTTGTTTCCTAGAAAGACTGGGAGGTCAGTAGCAGGAGGTGGAGGAGAAGGAGGAGGTGCAGGGTAACTGCGGGTCAGTTACAGAGGACCAGGTGGACCTGCTGACCATAGAAAGGGTGGTTTGAGAAGTCGGCCACAGCCCGTCTGGCCATCTCTTCACTGGGGAACGTGACCAACGCCTCTCCGCTGCACTGGCCGCTGAAGTTGTACAAGATGAGCACGGAGTCTGGCTGGAGCTGCGGGAAATAAAGAGTAGAGGAGACAGCAGCAACGCCATGAAAACAACGCCAGGGGGTGCTCGCGCACGCTGAAAAAGGTACAACGCTTCGGCGAGAGCTGGGCTGTTAGAGAAGGTAGAAAGGCAGAAGACCGACGGCGGGTGAGGGAGGAGAACATGCTGTTCCCACAGGAACGAACAACCACAAGCAGAACGCACGTCATTCTGTTAGTAGGCATGTTAGTAGGCAGGCCACGCCTCTACAACCAAGGCACAAGTCAATTGTTTAGAGACATGCAACACAACACACTGATCAAACCTGTTAAACTGCAGGTTAGGAAATCACACACAAGAGCAGGGGAGCGGCGATGCGTTCAAGACAATTGGAAATAATTAAAGGCAAGAAGATGATTCAGAGATTTGTTTGTTTTGTTTTTTTTTTTCCCTCAGCTGTGAGTCAGTGAAAGAGTGCTGAGTCCAGACCAACAAATTACCGTATTTTCTGTACAGTACTATAAGACAGACCTTTAATTTGTTAATTTTCTCAAGGTATTTTTATGATAATGCAGTATTTGCTGTTCACACACATATATATACTGTATATATGTGTATATATATATAATATATATATACATACACATATATACTGTATATATGTGTATATATATATACACTATATATACACACACACACACACACACACACACATATATACATATACACATACATATACATATATACATATACACACACACACATATACATATACACACACACACACATATACATATACACACACACACATATATACATACACACATACACACATATATACATACACACATACATACATACACAAATACTATTGAACAAAAACAGATAATACAAAAATAAGCTGTCATACAGTACTCCATCCTGACTGTACAGTAATACTGGTCTTCAGTGTATATGAAGGTTGTCGGTTCCAGACCCAGCACTCCTCTGTGTGATCCACAGCAGAGATTGATTTGTTTAGCGAAGCAGCAGACAGACATGCTAGCTTAGGAGTTCAGGACCCATGTGGTCAGATCGGGCATTCCTATTCAGGTTTATCCTGTAGTTTTTTTTATATATACTGTGGTGAAACTGTTGGTCTATGGAATGTATGTTGATCCAACAGTCACTACAGACGCTACAGTGCAGGACATGCCCTCTCTGTCCACTCAGTCCTCCGGTCCAAGACTCCTCTTACCTTGGGGTACGAGTCCCTAAAGACAGAGCCATTCTTTGGGCTGAATCAGACTCCTGGCCTGTTCGCTCATTTGAACCATGCCGCTGTACTCGTCAGGAGCGTACTACGGACAGTGTGACGATAAATGACCACAGTCAGAGTGGAGTTTGGAGAAATGGGAAAAATAAAAAGACGCTGGCTTCACTCAAACCACATGGGGGCGGGGGGTGATATCAAGTGCACTCTCACCCACAGCCACAAGACTGACCTTGGAGGAGACATCTTTGTTCATCTTCATCATTTCTACATTTAAATATTTTAGAAATTATATATATTTTTCATAATTTGTAGCAACTAAAGTGTTATTTCAGTGTAGCATATCACAGGTGGGAAAGTATCAATCAATAACTGATTATTATTTATTGATGTTGCATTTGCTGTATAATAAAAAATAAAAAAATAAAACAATACAAAAACAAAACAGTTTTTGCACCAAGGCAAACTCTTTAAGACCAGGCAAAATGATTTGTCGGGCCACATTTTGCCCACGGGCCTTGTGTTGGACACGTACCGTACATGATATATTACACTATTTAGATAATCTTTGATATTTGTCTTAAGAAAGATGAAGGACATAAATCCAGTGTGGTCCGGGACAACACAAACCTGTCTTCACTCCTCAGTGTCTGTCCAGTTTCTCTAACGTCAACAGAGTTTGTGAAATAATTGACACAATCTATGTGAACAATATCTGTGACAACCCACGGCAGCAACGCTGCCCCCTTCACCTCAGACCCACCCACCCATCGCCTGTCCCTCTGGACCAGTCAGGGTTCGTACCTGCTTCAGTGGACGCCACAACATTAGGGCTGGCAGTGAAGAAAGTGTCAGACATAACATCCTTGTTCTCTCAGTTAAACAGGAAACATTTGTTTTTGATTTTTCTAAGAAGTTAAAAATAGTCATTTTAGAACCAGTACAATTATAATATAATAAATTATAATTAACAATAACTCCATGTTTTTCTACTTTTTTTTCTTGCAACAGTTACATTATCCCAATACTGGTATAGGCCTGGTGATATTCACCTGTACAAACCACTGTCCAAGCATGAGATTAATTAACTTTGCTACAATGCTGCCATCTAGTGACTCTCACTTTAATAGTCAGCTGTTAATCTTCAAACAATCATTGGTGTGATTTTGGCTCATATATTTGACAACTCTGCCATCAAAAAAGACCTGGAATGACTCCACTGGTTCTGAGAAGTTCTCACCTGGTCCTGTCTGCTAATTAGTTACAAAAGACACGTCTTCACACTACAGTTTGTGACTAATGTCCCTCCAACAGTCCTTAATGTACTGACCTGGTATCCTTGGAAGAAGCTGAGGATGTCTTTGACCCCGGCGTTGTACGGCAGACCCTGCATCCTGACCAGCGCGCCGGGCTGGGGGAGCACGGAGGAGGCTGCTGCAGCTGCAGGGTGAGGCTGGGCTGCCACCGCTGCAGCCACCGCTCCGTGTGGGGCAGCAAAGTAACTGACCGTGGATGGGGAGACGGGAGGACTGCAGTGGACAGAGGGGCAGAAACAGATCCAACTTGAGAAATTAAATGAGATGTAGCCACAGATTTGTAACTGACTGAGTGGAAGACTCCTCTCCAACCTGGGGTAGTAAGCCGTGTAGTTCATGTTCATGTTCATGTAGAGGTGAGGCTGATGGGGGTAGTAGGCCATGGTGTGAGGGCTGTGTGCGGTGGTCTGTGGGGGTCGGGGAGCAGCTAAGAGGGGAGGCTGATAGAGGGCGGCCTCAGAGAGGATGGCTGGTGCGGTGGGGAAGGCGGCATAGGCTGTGGGGGGAGACAGACCTGGGGAGACAGAAGACAAAGACACATCAAAGTACTGGTCTGTTACATCAGGGATACCCAACCACAGGGCTGTGGACCTCTCCCTGTCCTCTGTATCTTCTACTGACTCCAACTACCTCCATGTCCCCCATCAATCTCCTCTTTGTCTCCTACCTGGTAGCTCCATCTCTAGGATCATTCTTCTACCAATGTATCCACTGTCCCTCCTCTGAACATGTCCAAACCATCTCAATCTGTCTTCTCTAGCTTCTTTTTCTCCAAACCTTCCTGTCTGTGTTGTCCCTCTCATCACCTCATTCCTGATCCTGTCCATCCTTGTCTCTCCTAAAGAGAATCTCAGCATCTTTAACTCCTCCACCTTTGGAGGAGCTCTGTCTCCTGTCTTCTGCTCTAAACAGCTCTCAAATGAGGCCATAAAGCCTTCGAAAGCCATTTGGAGAGTTAAACATTAAAAGACAACTACAATGTTTGGTGGAGGCTTCTAATAAAGTTTCAGACACAGTGGCTTAATGTTTATGATAATATTTATCACCTGTACCTTATTGGTCAGTCTGTTAAATAAGTAGTAACTACACACTTGACTTTAGTGTTGACATATTTACATACAAACACCAGTATCAGTGTCTAATGTGGGCAGTTGCAATGTCCCTCACAGTGGAAGGAAGAAAAACTCAGACAGCGATCAGTGATGGTGTCAACATAAACAATATCATTCAAACCTCATGCAGGTGAGTAAACGCAGGAAAATATAAATACTCTTGAGGTTTATTTTGAAGGGGAACTCTGATAACATTGTTTAAACCTCATGACAACAACAAAGATTCAGGATTGAAAGGCGCTGAGAACCTTGCAACTCTGTTGCCGACTATGACGATAAGAAAAACTCTGGAGTTTACGTACAGGGAAGTTTGCAGGGCGGAGGAGAAAGGCCGCTGCGGTTCAGCGTTCCTCCCATGAGCACGATGCTCATCTCCTCTGTGGAGCACTGGAACACCTCCACATACCGGTCCTTCATCGTCTTCTTATGGCACTTCTGGGCCACCATGAAGGCTTTGTCTGAGGACTTCATTTGGATAAAGGCGTCACCAGAGGGTCGACCCTGCAGAGATGATAGCCAAAAAGGATACAGTTTGGACAACAGTTGGTAAGCAACAGAAAAATCAGTCAAGAAACTGTAGTAACCCCATTGGAAACAAATGTCTCTCAGCCTGACCTGTTGGTTGAGGACCATATGGACTCCGTGAGGTTTGATGTCCACTGTGTGCTCTCCCATGAACTCCAGGATGTCTTCGATGCCGGCGGTGTACGGCAGACCTCGCAGGCGAACACAGTCCCGGGTGCTGCTGGCCGTGGGAAGGAAAGGAGGGGCCAGGACTGGGACAGGCATGATGGGAGAAGGAGGCAGCGTGGAGATCAGAGGTGTGGACATGTACCGGTTCAGGACCTGAGGAAAAAAATGGTTCTTTTTACTATGGTAGAAACATGTGGTGTTATTTCCCCAATGTTAAAATGCAGTTTAACAATGAGACTCATATTCTACAACCTGTTTTACTTTTTTGGCCGTAGGGTAAGAACATTTCTGGACAGAACCAAGATAATATCTCATGGGCCATCCCTATGAAACTACATTTCTCATGCATTTTTCATATTTTCACCAGTCCTTTAGATCAGTGTCATGGACTGTTTAAATGTCCCATATTATTTTCACGGACCAGTCTGTAAGTTGTGGCAGATAAACACCACTGATTAAATTTACATTTCCGGTGTGCTGAAATTTTTTCCTACCTATAAAATCTTCCAACCCGAATTAACTGCGCATGGGCACAAGGATTCCTCAAGCCTATAACTTTCTGCTACCAGACTGGTAAAAAAAAATTAGAATCTTGTATCAATGACTCTGCATCATTTTGAGTTTATTGTTGTTGTCTTCACTGGGAAAATATTTCCTAATTAAATATAGTTGCATTATTGATGATGGAATCCTAGCCATTCTATTGGTCAGTTCTTTTGTTGATATGGGTATGGATCAAGTGGAAGTAATAGACAGATGGACCCAAAAGGAAACATTATTTCTCTGCGACCCGGCACCAATTCACCCACGGGCCGGTACCGGTCCCCGCCCAGAGGTTGGGGACCACTGCTTTAGACATTTCCATTCAAACATAGATATTGCTTTTTTTCATGTGATAAATGATCCATCGTGAGCGACTCACCTGTTGCACCTCGGCGGCCGTGCTGCGGAAGAGCTCAATGTACCTCTTCCCCAGGATCTGCTTGTGCTTCTTCAGAGAATTCTGAGCGTATTCTTCACAGGAGAAAAGCACAAAGGCGTCACCCGTGGGACGTCCGTCGGGGTACTTGACGAAGAGGAGACCCTCGGCGCCATCTGTGACTGGGCTCTCGGGACCGAGGAAGGCCAGCACTTCCTGTGCGGTGGCTGTGAAGGGCAGCCCTCGCATACGGATAATCACCTGGTTCTCCTTGGACAGGAACTGGGCCACCTCGTTAGAAGTACCTGGAGACAAAGAGTGGGAACAGTGAACAGCTGCTCACTCGTGTGTGTCATTAACAAGGTAAAGACTTTAACTATAGGTCAGAGACGTCAGTAATGTATCTGTCAACACTAACAAGTCAGCAGTGAGCCACTGAGGAACGGAAATACTTTAGGTGATGAACAGAGTGTGAAGACACTGTGATATAGATGCTTAAAAATAGTTTCTCTCAGAAAATGTGTTAATGTAATTAGTTAACCTGATGTGTAAGTAACAAGTAAAACTCTGTAGGACTAATCAAGCAAAAACAACAAGAAAAGGCAGAATTCACCTTTAAATTATTATACACTGACCATGGTTATGATTATTTCACACTGATGTATCTGGATCATGCATGTTTCTGAATATCAGATTGTTCATGACATGCACTTGATGCTGAAGATAAATTCTCTTTTAGCGTGAAAAGACCTGGATCAGGGGTCTCAAACATGCGGCCCGTGGAACGATATTTTGCGGCCCCCACCTTGACGCGAAAGTTGAATTTAGAATAATATTTTATAAACTTATTATGGTAAATCCTATAGTTCTCAAAACCTTGATGCACAGCCTCCTTCTGGTCCAGTGTTGTATTACACAGAATCTATGGGAAACAGTTTTTTTTATTACATTTTTTCTTTTTTGTATTGAACACTGAAAACCGACCCGGCATTTCTATGAAATGATAGTGTGGGTGGTGGCCCTCAACTTATTTGAGTTTGAGGCTTGTGACTAAGATAAATTGTTCATTTTTACAGAGTAAGATGGAACTAACACTGGTCTAAAAAAAAACACTGAATTACACAAAACAAAGCACAATCACACCTTATCTTTTCAAAATAAATCCAGAAGTCTGACCTATAAATCCAAGGTTTAATTTCATTGATTATCCTCTCCTCTTTTTGGAAAGTGTATAGTGTGTTATAACGTCTAGTCGTTCGTCGTCTCCAGTCGATTAATGCACCAGTGTCTTGTCTGCTGGTTCTATTTACATATTGTTCAACCTGTATTGATCTTAACTCCAATGGTTAAAGTCCAGCGTTGGACTGGGAGCCGCAGTAAGTTATCTGCTTTGGGTGGCTGTATTTCTTTGTGCTATCTCTGCCCTGTGGAGCTGAGGCCTCAGGCCAGCCTTTGTCTCTTCACACCACCGTTGAATCAGTTGAACTGGTTCTTTCAGCAGCCACCGGCCCTGCTCTCCCCCGGGGGGAAGTGGAGCTGTGGGCTAAGAGAACAGGTGAGCTGCAGTTAAGCCAAGAGTGAAATTTCTGCCCAACTGGACACTGAGGGGTTGGGCCGGGGCACGCGGAGGTAAGGAGGGAACGACTGTGGGTGGGGGGCTTCTCACAATGAGGCTTTCATTAGGGGGAGATAAGCTTCTGGAGTCGGTGAGAGGAGGCAGAGGTGCAGGTAACAGGAGTGAGCGCCACAGCTACTTAACGGTCACTAAAATGCTGCTCTCTTACAGATGTTGACTGCTTGTGTTTATCCCTCACAAATGCCAATGCCATTAACACGGAAGGCAACCGAACACGGGGAGAAAGCCCTTAATCACATTTCAACACAAACACGGTGGAAATATAAAGAAAGTGGAAAAAACAGAAATCTGACCTCCTGCGATCTTCAGGAATTCCTCTCCGGTGGCCTTGTAGACCTGACATGGAAGGAGAAACAGAATGACCCCAGTGTTTTTAAGGAAATGCAAGCTCACTTCAACTTCAGGGACAAAAAAAAAAAAAAAGATGTGTGTGTGTTATACCAACAGCTTTTTAAAAACAGTTTTTAATTCAACGATGACAGGTAATGCACCTAGAAAGAACAGAAATCACACAATGCAACAGTCTCTAGTCCGCTGACCCACCTGTTCATCACCGTTGGATAGTAAATAAGTAAATAATTAACAAAAAGGGCAGTGGTGATAATAATACAATAATTGTAAGGATTAATTGTTAAAGATCTGCAGGATTTTTCAGCCATAAAAACGTTCTATAACCTCATGGTTGTAGAAGAAAAGAGATAAATGTGAGGTGTTTCAGTGCAAATGAGAACAAAAGGGATGGTTAATATTATAAACTCAGATAAATTGCAGAATTTACTATTTTGATTGATCTCAAATTCTCAAAAACAAAATAAAACAGTAAACATCGAACATCAAATCTGACCTCAATGTAGCGATTGCCCATGTGATGTTTGTGACGCTCCAGGGCCAGGTCCCTGTGTTCTGCATTGACGAACCGAACCAGGGCTTCACCGTTTCTCCTGCCCTGAGCGTTCAGACAGAGGGCAACGCCACCTCTGGAACATCAGGATGACACCGTTAACAACAGAGCACAGGCAGAAGAAGTCGAGACTGATTGTCAAATTGTATTACTTCAGAAAAACAGGAGGAAAAGGAGTTCTAAATATTAGTATTCCCAAATCACACCTTGATCTTGACTGAATGTATGTTGTGAGGTCATGATCAGCTGTTACACTTGTTTACAAATCCAGAAGGTTTTATTCAAGCCATCCAGTTGTCATGCAATTAACTCAGAAATAAAATTCTAAACTGAACTGTTTGCAAAACAAAGCAGAAATAAAAACAACAAAAAGAGAGTTAAATTGTCAAAAATTGATTGGCTGGCAAAATAAAATTTTCACAGAATTTGCTAAACATCTAATATCTAATACTTAGGAAATTAATAAAACATTTGTAAATAAACAAAATATCTATCTCACTGGTCAATAGTAAATATCTTTGTAACTCTGATGAGGAAGAGGAGCCGCTGCCTGGGGCCAAACTTACTTGGCGATATTGAGGCCTTTAAAGAAGCGAGCGATATCTTGGTCCGACGACTGCCAAGGAAGTCCTCGTGCTCTGATCACCGTCTCACTGTCCACCGGTTCTGTCTTACTGCTGGACAACACAAACAAGTGAGTGATGTTAAAATCATGACATTAAGAAAAAAGTCCCACGCAAATCAACAGCAAAACCCATTGAGTTTTCTACTGGTGTTCTGACTGGATTATCCTGTAACTGTAGACAAAGAGACCACTCACGGCTCCAATCACAGACACACAACTCCATTAAATGATTAAATATCTGGGGGGCGGTATGGTTGTCAAGGTGACCGACTTGTGGCCGTCTGAGGAGAGCAGGATGCTGTGCTGTGGCCTGGATGACCAGTTAAGTATTTGATGACAAAGTTGAACAGGTTTAATGACACACTTGTAGTTTTTCCCTGTCGCTGTCGCTGTAATTCAGCTCTGAAGTCAGAATATGGCTGCAGGGTGTACGCCAGTCTGTACACAACACTCCTGGCAAACAGGTGTGGCTCAGCAAGTGTGTGTGTGTGTGTGTGTGTGTGTGTGTGTGTGTCTGGAGGATGGTCGTACATACCATGTGCCGGAATCAAACTTGTATTTCACAGTTTCAACACAGGTGAATTTGTGATCTAGAAAACGACAGCAAAAGAAACAGCTGTTATTTTGATGTGCAGTTGGATTTTAATAATTAAGTTCCTCATACGACTCGCAACACATTCCTACATATTATTACCGTTAAACGTTATTAACTGTTACTTTAAAGCAATACTTCTCAGATAGTATGGCAGGTCCCTTCATTGGTGCCAATGAAATATGGCATGATGGGCAGAAAAGCACCGTGGCGTAAAGACTGAATCTTGACAAACCTCCAGTCACTAGGTGGCAGCAACTCATACAGCGGTTTGCACGGACAAAAATGTTTATTTGATCACATTTCCAATAGAAACTGAAGGTTGTTGGTCAGAGAGGCCCTTAGGGGTGGGCCTGACAGAAAATAGAAGAAAAACCATTGCTTTAGGGGACATGTGTCAAACTCAAGGCCCGTGGGCCAAATGCGGCCAGCCCAGTCCTCTTGTGTGGCCGCGAGTGTTTACAAAACATTGTATAATGTCAATGCAGCAAAGTTTCTTAACCTGATAAATTGAAAGTTGTTTAACACTTTTTACACGTCAAGGAACAATTTTAGTTATGCAAATAATTAATAACAAACTGCAGTAGGATATATCAATATTTTATGTAGTTTATTTATAATCTTCCATTTACAACCGGCCCCTTTAAGGAAATTGTGTTGTTGATGTGGCCCCCTGGTAAAAATGTGTTTGACAGCACAGCTTTAGGGTAAATCCTAATGACTACCATAAAAACATGATTTATGAGGGTTTGGTACAAATTGTACATTGGTGTCATTTAACACCTGCTTATGAATCCATCCTACAGTTTAAAGTTAATTCTTCCATTACATTTAATTCTTTGTCAACATCATCCTCTTTTGCTTAATACCAAAACTCTTCATATATTAAAACACTTTTCAGGTGAGTTCAAATCCCAAAATTGAAACACTTTAGGTCAACAGTCAGTTACTCACTGTAGGGCTCAGCCAGGAGGGAAAGCACCAGCTGCACCATGCTCCTCACCTCCCTCACACCCATGAGCTGCTCCGTCACAGCAGTCAAACCAACATCTACATCAGGAGTTAGGGAAGTTCACCAGGTTGTATTGTTTTTCATCATATTATTTAACATTTTTGCATGTGTCAAATAAAAAAAAAACAACAACTTAAAAATGTGTCTGCAAAACAATACAGAAAAAGATACATTCTGTCATGGTGGAGATGGTGTGATTCTGCGCCGCGCCTGCAGTTGGACAGCATTTCTGAAACTCTTTTCTCAGATCCACAAATGAAAAGAAACATTCAGGAAGGACCAGATTCTGAAAAATGCAAAACGAAGAAAGTATTCAGCTTGATAAGTCAGATGTGGATGAATGATGAAGCAGGAAGTAGAAATGTATTTGTCTAGGTGGAAGAGAGAGCGAGAGACAATGATGGACAAAGGTACCTTTTTGGAGGCTTCAGGGTGAATGACCTGTCTTATAACCTGGGGACTGATGACACACAGTGTGCAGGAGTTTCTACCCAGACACTTCACTTCTGCTGACACCGACTGTTCAAACTGTAAAATAAAGGATTAAAAAAAATTAATGAATAAATAGGATTTGTTATCAGTTGAAAAGAATATTTGTTTCCCAAGTGAAAAATGAGCTGCAATTTTACAGACAGTGTTTTTTAAAGACTTTGTTGAACAGGTCGATAAAGACTGAAGTAAAAGAGGTCGTGTGACATTTTGTGGTGTGTTTATAGAAGGAGAACTTGTCCAACACGTTTTTGTGTTTGTCAAGTGAGAAATGGAGCAGAACACACAACCCTAATTATCAAGATACTTCTTGTCTTAGCAGGAGGCGAGAAGAAAAAAAAAACAACACCCTGTCTGCCTTTTCTTTTCTCTTCCTTCTGCCCTCAACCATTTAAGTCACTTATTTAGGAGACAAGGCCACATGGACCCAACACCGTCTAAAACTCACTATCTTGTGAGCGTCACATGGCCACTGGCAGTATATGACAGTTTCTCAGAGTATTAGAGGAGCATGTTTGGACAAGCTGCTCAACAAACAACACCGTTTGGCAACATAAACTACTGTAGCTGATGTTTCCATCAAATGAAAGAATAAAAAAACATTTAACCGGCAATTTACCTTTAACTTATTAACCCACCGACAGTTGTTATTGTCATGAAACATATATTTTAGAGCAAAATATTAGTCAGGTGGGTCATGCAGGCACCACCATCAACTGAATTGTGTTTATTGTGCATGGACCTCCGAGAAGGAAAGACATCTTTTGGAAAAACATGTACTTTTAATGCAAGACACTCCTGGACGTCCTCAACGTGTTGAAGACGGCAAGAGTCTAACAACGTTATGTCCGGCCCGGTATTTGTGCCTCAATTTTTGCTGCATAGGAAGAAGATTCAACAGGAACAGCAACAAAACAGTAAATTGATAAAACTTTAAGACCTCAAACCTAAAAACTTGGGTTCAGAACAAAAGAGTTAATCCACTGCTGACAATATAGTCCAAACAAAAAGATATAATACATTACAGTATAATATTGAGTCCCAACTTATGAGTAAATTATATCATTTACTTAAATTGTATTTTTAATCAAATATCGTTTCAAAATCGAATTTATTATTAAAGTTGTACAATTAATGTTATTATTTAATGTATTATTTAATGTTTCTTTTAAAAAGTTAATAGTTTGATACTACATTATTTGTATATTGATACGTTGATATTAGTTATGAATGTATAAATACACAAATTAAAACAATGACCAGTGCCAGCAGGCTTCTTTAATATTCTTTAATCCTCTTTTTACAACATAGTTATGGTAGATCTATTAAAAAAAGTAAAAAAAAAAAAAACATGTCCCAAATATTTAATATTTAATCTTTCATCTATTGACAGATGTTGTTATAATGTCAATATGAATCTCTCACCATTACTAGCAAAAAAAAAGTGAAAGGTGCCGTTCTTTACTGATCACGTTATTTTATGAAAGTCCATATCTCTGTGATAAAGTCTGTAGATGATAGAGTGAATTTACGGTTATTGAGTCCGCGTACAATAAAAACAAATGCTACGGCGCATTGAAACTCAGCTTTATGTTTACATTAGCAAATACAACATTTGCTCAGAGTGAGTGGTGTCTTAAACTCCACCTTGGTCAATTGCTGAAGACGGATCATCGGGAGAAAAACAAATGTTACAGAACAGGTAGCGACACACCCTCTCCTCCTCTAGTCCAAGTTTGAAGCCACTTCCCTGGTTCTTCAAACAAGATTCATAAAGAAGACAAATCCATCTTTGACAAAAAAGGACTAGGGCAAAGAGTCACTGAACGGAAGCTTAGCAGAAGGCTCAGGATTCTAGGATAACTAGTTTGTCTTTGCTGTAAAACTATACCACAACTTCTGAGCAACAGGAACAAAAATCTTTTTCATTCTCTCTCTCTCTCTCCAGTCTGTGAAAGGCATTTTCACATATGAGGGGGAGGAAGTGGTCTTTGAACATGGTCCTATCAGGGTTCACTCTTCAGTGCAGCTGGGCAGTTTGTATTGAGAGGTTGGGTGGTGAATGCTGAGAAGAATTCTCTGATAAAAGCAGTGGGGAGTGTCAGAGCAGAGCCTCTCCTAACCTGTGTGAAGGTGTGTTCACATGCGTCAGGTTCGGTTCTATAAATACTGAACAATTCACTGCTGGACCATGCAGCATGCAAAAGAACTGTGTGTTTATGTCCCATTGTAATGTGACAAATATATCTCCTCAAATAAAAAGAAATAAAAATTCAGCCTCTAAGGGGAAAAAAACCTGCAGGTTAAAAATCTGCATTTCACTTAGGAGCCAGTTATTTGGACAGTGGAGAAACTACTAAACCGGTGAAGTCAGTCTGAATGCTGCTGTATTTGTCTTGAATTTCTAGTATTCAAATCAACAATCAGCCCAAGAGACACACTAGTACTAACTACTACTCTGAACCAGTATGAGTTCTTCCACATCAAGAACAACCGTCAGACATTTCTGACAAAGACTTCAAGTATTTATGTCTTTTTACATTTAAAAAAACAGTGTCATTTAAACAGTATATATTTAGACCTGGTAAATCATTAAGATGGCTGGGATTCACAGTGCATGTGTTCAGCTTTCAGCTCAGACTACAGCATTCCTTAGATGATCGTCACTCAATGAGTCTCACACCCCTTCATTGTCATCACTCTCCACTGCACTAGCAGCATTAGAACACAACAGTAGAAATTATCCTCAAAGTGTATATCAAATACTGTATGTGTATTATCAATGGAAATATATATAAACTTTGAAATGCTAATGTTACAAAGGACAAAAATAATTAGGGCAGTCACTATGTTGTGTTATTATCCACATATTGTGGAAAAAAAAAAAAAACATGCAGTGACAATGACTTTAAGTGACCCTAAATCAGGGGTCTTAAACTCAAATAAGTTGAGGGCCACCACCCACACTATCATTTCACCGAAGGGCCACGTCAGCTGTAAGTGCTTAAAACAAAAAAAATAAAATAAAAATCTAATACAACACTCAACCAGAAAGAGACTGTGGATCAGGGTTTTAAGAACTATATGATTTACCATAAAATGTGGAGAACAAATCTATAAATATTATCATAAATTCAACTTTCACATCAAGGCAGGGGCAGCAAAAATATTGTTCACGTTTGAGACCCCATACCCTAAATAGTCAGCAACTTAGGTTATGCATGTGTCATAACAACAACTGTTAACTGTTACTAGTTCCCCAAAGATTTTTACATTATCCTAAAAGCACTATGTCCTTTAACACAAATTGTTTTTTGTCCATAATTCACCCTGTAAACTGGTTCACCAGCACAGAACATGTTTTTAAAAAAAAAACATTCTTGTCTTCTTCACTATCTTGATGGGTGTGTGTCATCATTTGGGAACACAATAGTTATTAGACATGTCATTAAAATCCTGCCTGTGTGAGTCACCAATGGATGTGTTGCTTCACATTCCTCCTGTAATGTCACAACTAAAAAACAGCACACAACATCAGTACCCTGAGCAGCACCAGAAAGACAGACAAATCATGGTCTAGTTCTCAACTGGTCTCACTCTGGGACCCACATTTTCCTGTGGTCATTAAGTCACGACCAACTCAGAATTCAAACCAAATAATAATAAAAAAACACGTCTTTTAACATACTCATTTTATTCAGCAGAGTGTGCCTTTCAAAATAAGACATTTTCTGAAATAAAACACACGCTCAACATCTAATTCCCATTATTTAATCTTTTGACCAGCTGTTCACGACCAATTCAGAACAGGTCTGCAACCCACTTCACTGTCTGGACCCACCTGTTGAGAACCATTAGCCCGCAGCATGAAGTGCATTTCATTTTACCAGGTAAAACGCAATGCGTTTTTTTTTTTTTTTCTCACCACATTGAACTCTTCCTCAACGGGCTGTGACATGCCGTCTGTGCCCCACACACATAATAAAAAAAACCCAAGCGTGAAGAGTCAGCAATAATCTGACAGCAGTTAAACCATCCATCAGACTGCTCATGAGAACTCACAGCGCACTGCAGGTGTGAATAATAAATTCATCAACCAAGTCAGATTTCCTCACAATATTCACAGACAATACTGTAGAAATATATGTGCTTACAAAATCAAATAAACAGCCCTTTAATTTAATAAAGCTGATTAATTAAAGATTTATGTTGTCTTTATACAAGAGAAAAATCCCAGTACATTCATGACACTAAACTTAGGTGTTTTTCTAATAAATATTCCACCAATTGTAGCAGTTTCAATGTCCTTGGGCTGTGACGCGTCAGATTAACATCACCAACGCATACATACAGACACACACACACACACACACTGACGAAGGCACCTGCTGGTTTCCCTCTGTTACCAAATAAGTTGCAGCGTGTAATCAAACCCAACAAAAACACACCCAAACAATCTGAACTGCGCGCTTTATATGACACCCACTATCTTGGAAAAAAAATCTTCTCTCCTCTGTGTCGACAAATGAAAACAAATAGAGATACCAAACCCCAGAGAAAGTCGGCAGTTAGACAAAGGTATGAAAAGAGTGGTCTCGGTGCCTGGGTTAATATTTGAAGGTTCAGTACACAAACCCAACCACGGCACAACTCCAGTCTGACCAGGACCCCATGAGGCAGAAAGGACAGCACTGTGCCACACTTTTCTGGAAAGAATTGATAGTCTATGAAGTTTTACACACTGTGTGTCCTATTGATTCGTATCATTTCTATTGGGGAAAATATACTTATTCATATTTCAACAGCCCTGACAATCGAACCCAAACAGAAAGTTCAACACGTAGACTTGGACTGTGAAATACTGGAAGGGTGAGAATGGTTCTCTCAGTGCAAACAGTCTTGCAGGGATGGCTGACAAACATGTTTGGCAACATACTGTAAGTACCTTTGTCACAACACAACACTCCCCCAGACAGGACAGCAACGGTGATAAGTCAGGTTTTAGTTCCAGCGTAAGCCATGACTAACTAAAAATACACCCCAAAAAACTCTAAGTCTCCTGTCCAACCCTTACTGCGGCCTATGAGCAAGGTAAACATTCCGCCTTCCAGATGTCTGTTGCATGCATCAGAAGGAGACAAGACTAGACCTGCGACTCCTCCTTATCTCTGCATGGCCTAAGGCTCTGCCCATCCTTGCTCTAAAGCTCCTGCTAACTGTCAGCAGTGTTTAACTGTCAGGGCTAAACCAAAGACATGGCTCCACCAGAGGGGGAGACCATGTTTTGTAAAGGTCATCAGGGAAATACGACGCGCTCCACATTAACTTTCATCGAGAGTAAGGCTTGTCATGTCACATCTCGCCACGGGCAATGCCAAAAAAAAACCCAAAACACATATCTTTGTTAAATTAGTTTTTAAATTCCTCCCAAAGCTTCTGGAACCATCAGTTCATGGTAATTCTGATCATTTCAGATGTACAGGACTCTAAAAAATTCCAAAAACTAATTTCACCTCAACATGTGTATCAGGAACTTTTACATTTATCCTAAAGCTTCCAGAACCATCAATTCCTGCTAATTCTGATCATTTTAGACATATAGGACTCTAAAAAATTCCAACACACCTGTTGCAGTGAAATTAGTTTTCAAATTCCCCCCTAAAGCTTCCAGAACCATCTATTCTTGACAAATCTGATCATTTAATACAGAAATTCCTGACTCACCTGTTGCAGAACTTTATCCAGAGGTTCTGCCTTCAGCAACTCGTCCACCGTCAGGCCCGTCTCCTCTTTACATTGCTCTGTCAGCTCCAAAGTGTCTGGCTTGACTAGACATCTGTGAAGTTTTCCCACCTGTGGAAGGATTTAGTATTTCTTGGTGCAAAAATGCGGCGTAACAAGAAGGAAAAGACCCCACATTCAGGAAATTAACTAAAATAAATTAATATATCAAAGTCCATCAATTGACAATGTGGCTGAAGAGCGCTCTTAATTGTCAACAATGTGATACTGATGTGACATAGGAAACCAAGAAGGTGAGTTTTCTCTGAGCTGCCTGTTCATTTTTGGCCGCACACCTGCAAACAGGTGAGCTAACGAGGTAGCACCGACTTAGCTTGAGGAAAAGGCAGACGGAGAGAACACACCATGTTGATTTAAATGTCAGAAACACTCTTTCACTACTGTTACACACTAGTCCACAGACACTGGCTACAACAGAAAACCGTACAACGAACGAACGGGTCAGAGAAGTCCGTACCTTTTTCTCATGTAGATCCACAATTTGCCACACCAAGAGAATTATTTCCCTCTCATCCGAACCCAGTTTACCCCCATTTGCACCAGCTGTTGCCCCAAAGAACACCACCAGAGTATCACTGTGCGAAGCCATCACGGACCACAAGGGTAAAAACTACAATTAAAGCAAAGATTAAATAAAAAATAACACGAGGGTTCACCTTTTTCCAAGTGATAAGAAGAACGAACAAAAGGACTGGAAACTCAATTGAGGTAAACGGAGAGAGAGAAGGGGAGATTAATTTGAGAGGAGCCACGGAAGAGTTTGCGGTCAGAGACTCTACCTGTTGCGGTACTTGAGTGTGCTCTATCCAGAGATACTGGTTTAACTGGTAAAGAAGGGAGGAAATCCGTGTTTCTTTCACACGAGCTCCATGACGAGCCCTGGAGTTTTTTTCCCTTGAGTTACCTGTGTGGCTCGGCCTCCCACAGCAAGGAGAGTCACAGCGGCCACCACCATTGGCTCGTTCTCAAAGGTAAGGGCGGGACATCGGGACATAAGGTGTAATCTGATTGGTCGGATTTGTTGTATCAGGAAGTTGAACCACATATGCCAGGAATATCTGCTACCACACTTTACTGATCTATGATACTGATTGAAACGGAGAC
The DNA here is from genome assembly GCA_016785265.1 of Paraplagusia blochii. Classification (NCBI taxonomy): domain Eukaryota; kingdom Metazoa; phylum Chordata; class Actinopteri; order Pleuronectiformes; family Cynoglossidae; genus Paraplagusia; species Paraplagusia blochii. The sequence goes on along the minus strand of JAFBJS010000269.1, from coordinate 843 downwards.
CTGCTTTGAACCATGGCGACAAGTCTTCAAGGTTCAAATGACACATGGACATTATAAAGACCGAAATTTGTAATGTTTTGGTTGTTTGTCCCCATTTATTTAATTTTTCTTTCTGTTTATCCAAAACATAATTATTATATTGTATTAACCCATTCAAGTTAAGATAATTTTATTTTATATGGTTTTAAATACATATTTTGTTTATAGCAGACTAACAGTTCAACTTCAACTATTGTCTGGGGCAGAGGTGGACCAGCGGTTTAGGAACCAGCACAAGCAATAACCCAACTTTGATACATTATATTACATGGGCTTGGTCATGAAAGTGTGCATGTACTGTATATGGATAACCAATATACTGTGTGGACCTAGTATATGTGCCAATATATCTACATATATACAGGTATATACTGTATATGTATATCTGTGCTCATATGTATGTGTGTCTATCCATGTGTATGTGGATATATAAGCAGTACATATATGTGGGTATGTTTATATATACTGTATACTCTAAGATAATAACAATAACAATATAATGCAATATAACAACTTCAACAAAGTCTATCTATCTATCTATCTAAGACTTGAAGGGCAATATTAAAAGCTATGTTTTTATGCAACATGAATAAAATATGTACAAAATTTGATTTGTGACTCATGACTTATGGATGGGTATAAAAGAAACATCAAAAGAGTTTATTTGCAGTACTGGATATTAAATAAAACATTTTTAAACCCACTTTTCATAAAGTTTCAAGCCAAATTCGCAACTAGAAAATAACATTCACTGTCCATTACTCTAATATAACATCGTCCCCAAGGCCTCTTTGTTCCTCCAAT
>JAFBJS010000267.1:118953-167001 GCA_016785265.1 Paraplagusia blochii | reverse complement strand
GGTATTATTCAACATCCCTCTCATCAAAATTGAGCATTTTAAGATTTAAAAAGAGAAAAAAACAAAAGAAAAAAAATTATGTTTTTTGATTGGGCAGAGAAAAATGGTAAATGAAAAGTTAAAAAAAAATGTTTAAAATGTTATCTTTCAAATATAGATACAGTTATCATTTCTATTTGGTGAAAATTTCTCAGAATTTTAAGATTTTTTTTTTTTTTTTTTCACCCCAAATTTTTATTTTTTCTGCTCTGGTCAGTGAGAGATTTTGATAAAAACGTTTGAGAAAAAAATGTCCCCCTTTTTTTACTCGAAAATCTTGTAAAATAATTTTAATTTTTCCACCCAAATTAGAGCAGTTTTTTAAAAAATGTGATCAAAAATAGTATTTTTTTAAGCATTCTTTACATCAAAACGGGGCACATTGAGATTTTTTTTATATTATTTTATTTTACAGTGAAATAAATAATGAATTTTTTTTAAATCTTTTTATAAAGGTTTTGTATAAATTTAGAGCACTATTAATATTGAAATAATTATATATTTTTTCTCTAAATAATCAAAATATTTTGTATCGTGCAGTCAAATGGTAAAAAATCAAATCTGTACAGTTCCTAACAAGTGCCAGAGCCTTTTGAGAATTTTTTTTTTTTAAATAAAAAAACCAAAGCGTTTTCCCGAAACATTTAACAAAAAATTTGTTTTTGATGCAGAATGTTTTTAATAAAAATTTGGAGATAATTTAAACATTTCTGCAAGTTTCATCAAATTAGAGCATTAAAAATTTGAAGATTTCTTTTGTTATTTCTTTAGAAAAAATCCCAATGTGAAATAAATTTTAATGTTTTCTTTTATGCTTGCCTCTCACCAAAATGGACACTTATTTGAAAAAGCTTTTTTGAATTTTTCTGTCATGTAGTCATGCAGTGAAAGAAATTGTGAAAATCTTGCAAAACAAATGATTTTAGATCAAAATATGATGTAAATTTAAACAAAATAATTTGAGTGGAAATGTTCTAAATGTTTGGGAAATAAACTAATGAAAAATTATTTAAAAGTTAAAATGTGTGCCAAATGTTAAAATGGCTGAAAATATTGATGAAAATACAAACTACACGCGTCTTATCAAAATAGACCATTGTGAGATTTGAGAAAAAACTTTTTTTTTATTTTTCAGAAACATTGATCTTTTTTGTCATGCAGTCATACAGTGAAGACATTTTAATGAAAATGTAATTTTTCAAAAATATTGTTTTTTGTTGTTTTTGTTTTTACACAATTTCTATCATACCAGGAGATTTTGAAAAAAAAAAAAAAAATCCTTCAGATAAACTAAGACTAATTTTTTGTTTTTAGATGGGGATGTTTTCATGGTAATATTTTAAGTCTAAAATTTATCTTTGTTTTATTTTTTAGCAAAATGGTGCATTACAAGTTTTTTGGAAAAAATCCTTTCTGTGTTTTTCTTAAATTATACGATATATATTTTTCTATTTTACTTTTTCTAAGTATGATTTATTTCAACTTAAATCCAACATATTTAAAAAATTGAAACCCTCGAATTACATTACGCTCCAAATTTGGCACAGCAAAATAAAAAAGAACAAACTTTGGTAACATTTTTCTCGCTTTATTGCAAAAAACAATATCACAGCACATGTAAAAAATTAGACCAGTACACAAATTCGACTCAGTAAATTTAGATGTAGCCAAGTTTTTTTTGTTCATTTTTCTTCTGTAAATATTTTAACACTTTTGTCGTTATGAACTTTGTCTTGAAGAGTCCACCTAGTGTATAGTCTTCTTTTCAGGATTTTTCTTTTTTGGCCTAACTCAGCCATAACCACAGTTTGGAATTTAAACCATCTTATATTCTGAATCTCCAACCAATGACTTATTTGTGTAGATGTAAATCCACATTTACTGCTTGTTTTTGTCAGCAACTCTGGATTTACTTCAACTACTGATTTTTCACCCTTAAAAGCAACATGATTACTGTTCAATGTTTACATTATCCCATTTTCCATGAAAAGTAACTAAGTATCTACTCTTTTGTGAAACTCTTGAACTGGACTTAATTATGCAAAACAAAAAACAATTAAACAGGGGAATTGTAAGAATAATGTTTCAACAAGAAATAAAAAGAATATCTACAGAGTCTGATGATCATAATATTTATCAATCAGATTCATAGTCGCTGTCTTCCTTTACATCTACACTGAACTTGTATTCCTGGTCACAGCCCATGTAGGCGTCGCTCATGAAGTACAGAGTGTAATTGTGGACGCCCATCACAGGTGCGACAAAGTCCAGCTTCACCTGTAGATGGAGACAAAAAGTTTTTTGAGAGTTGTGAGTTTCCCCGCAGTTGTGGTTTCTCAAGAGAGGATTTTTTTTTTTTTTTTTTTAATCATAAAACCAACCTTTGCTTTCTGCTGCAGCGTCAATCTTTTGATGGAGATAAGACTGTTGGATTTAGGGTCTCCAATCACAACCCACCAGCCCTCCTCACGTTTCTACGTAGATTCAAATATAAACAGTGAGAATTCAGTTATGGACATGGACAAATGGAAGCTGATGGTTACAGACAAAACAGTGGAAGCAACATTTTCCATAATTTACCTGAGGGAAGAGTGGAGCGATGACTGGTCCGGTGACCTCTTCTTCTCTCTCCAACTGAACCTGGACCAGGACTGGGCTCCCACTGAACACAAACATCAGTAAATTAATTTCAAAATGACAGAAATCACTTCCACAACATGACGTAGAACACGTGCAGCACCTTTTAATGTTGTCCTTTTCTGCCACTTCGTACGAGAGCTCGATGTTGGGATAGCGGTTGCAGAACCGAGCAACGTCGGCAATCTGGGCATCTGAGAGTTGCAGCAGAGCACTTCTGTCTTCATCCTCCATCTCCATGATGTCAAAGATGCTCTCCACTCCCTGGAGGAGAACAATGATGGTTAGTCTCTGGCTGAGACACAAAATGTAAACAGTGGAATTGTAAGATAAGGATGAAAACACAGACGGACCTTGTCAGTGCAGCGTTTGATGTGCTCTGAGGTGAAGAACGGAAGCTGTTTGAGGTAAGAATCCTTGGACCACATGGCCTGAGTGACCATCTGAGCCAGCTCCATGGCTGCCAGAGCAGGACTGAGCCAGCCATTACTGGACAGGACGTCTACACAGGCCTGGATCAGTCTGATGGCCTAGAACAACAAGACAGACGCAGGTCAGAATTTCTGGGAAGTTATGCAATAAATTACAGCGGTGAAACAACAACAAAAAAAAAAAGATTAGAACATCTTGAGAAAATAAATATGCCTAAACCAGGGGTTTCAAACTCAAATAGGTTGAGGGACACCACCCACACTATCATTTCTCTGAAGGGCCGCGTCAGCTTTCAGTGATCAATACAAAAAAAAAAATCTCACACATCTCCATAAAACACTGAACCAGAAGGAGACTGTGGATCATGGTTTTGAGAACTGTAGGATTTACCAAAAAATATGGAGAACAATCTATAAAATATTATTACAAGTTCAACTTTCACATTAATGTGAGGGCCGCAAAATATAGTTCCATGGACCACAAATGGGCCGCGGGCCACAAGTTTGAGACCCCAGGCCAAAACACTAATAAGTGGAAAAATAACATTTCTATTGAACATCCTATTGGGAGAGAAGAAAAACATTTATTGTTTGGCCTTTAAGTGACAAAGAATCTCAATTCTTCAAACATTGACACAGACACAGTCATGTGACTGTTGTTAAGACACAGCAGGACAGTAAAGTGAGTGGGTACCTTGCTCAGAATCTCCTCAGTGTCAGACTGGAGCTCAGCACTCAGCTGCATTCTGGACAGATGAGCCTGCAGCAGCAGGTTGGTCTTCACATGAGGGTCGTTGAACTTTGGATTGTTCAGTTTGTGAGGAACCTTCTGTGCCAACTGTCAGGAAACGTTCAACAAACATTAATGAAACTTCTGGTCAGAATTATCAGAATCGTTACCTTACTCCCTGGGTGTATTTATTGGGGTTTACCTGTCGCAGAAGTGCGTCCTCGTGGTGCCTGATGGGAATGTACTTGTACTCGGCGGCATTAGAGATGATCTCGATGAGTCCTCTGATCTTGGTCTTGGCGTTGAGTGACATACTGAACAACTCTGTAGAACACACAGCAGTGACGTCAGAAAAGCTCAGACACGAGGGACGGTTTATGAACGTAAATCGGACAGAAAGAACTCAGACCGATGGTGGTGTAGTTGATGTAATAATAGGCCGCGATCATTCCCAGGTTGAGTGGCGCGACGTCCATCTCGTCCTCGATGCTGATGCACTTGGACTGCTCCAGGTCATGAAGAGTGTTTTCCACCAGTTCCGACAGATGGTCCGACAGGTGACGGTGAGACATTCCTAATGAAGAAGAAAGGGAGCAAAATACACCATTAGACTCATGTACACCAAATCAAAAACACAGTTTTCTACAGAGTTCTAAGAATAAACAATAACATACAACAATAAAAGTTGATAAATAAAATTATTTTTTACAACTTAATGAGTAAACATATATACTATATAAATATATATATATTTATTTATATATATATATACTTATATATATACCATACATATATTCACATATACATAATTTACATACATATATACAAACACACTTGTACGCATTTATGTGTGTAAATGTTTACACACACACGTGTATAGATATAAACACATGTTTACACATATGTTTACTCACATGTATACACGTATCTATGCTAACACACACATAAGTTTACACATGCATGTTTACACACATATGCACATGCATGTTTACACACATATATGTTTACACACATATGCACATATATGTTTACACACATATATGTTTACACACATATGCACATATATGTTTACACACATATGCACATATATGTTTACACACATATATGTTTACACACATATATGTTTACACACATATGCACATATATGTTTACACACACACATACATCATTAGCCTCATTGTATAATTGCCCAAGCCATATTTCAATGGGCAATTATGCTATGAGGCTAACGATATATTATGGATACAGAAAATCCACAATAAAATAAACAAATGATTTGTTGGATGTATTTGTTCAGACATGTACATACTCTGAACTCCCTCTCTCTGTTTCTTACCTTGCAGGTTGTAGTAGTTTGGGTTCTGTGTCATGCGGCGGTAGAGGAAGGTCCAGGTCAGGTAGTCCACGGCGTCCTGCTTATTCTCCACCGTCTTAGTGACGATCTCAGCGTTGAAGTGGTCGTGGAGGCAGTGGTCCAGGTGAGACTCGACAGGGAGTGGCTCGTACAGGAACTTCTTAAAGAAGTCCTGAGAAAAAAACAGAAAATATTGTTTGCTTGGTTTGGTGTCACTTTAATTGTTAAAACCAGCTGAGAAGGACAGAGACTCTGTGGGGGGAAACACTGACCTTCTTGGATCCTTGACACATGATTACGCAGCGTCCCTCGTCGTCCAGCATGGGTCTGTTTGCTTTACCCACCATCTGCAGGACGTCGTAGATGGGATAGTCCACGTACCTGAGAAATGAAGCAGCAGATCATTTACTGAGGATCCAACCACAGATCAATAGAAACAATAAGAGTCTCAGTTGGAGCCTTACGCGTGGATTTTTCCATTGTAGTACTGAGTGTCCATGATGACGACCAGGTGAGCTGAGATGTTGATGCCCCAACAGAGAGAACGAGAGGCCACCACCACCTGAACAGCTCCTGAAAGAGAGAGAGAAAAACGCATCAGTAGGAATATAATAGATTTACAACTAAAGTTAATTTGTCGTAGTCAATGCAACAATTGTTACACATTCTTATGCAAAGTCTTTATTTGCTTTCTAACCTGTCAGAAACACAAACATTTATCCCAACTAAACATCTCCAACAACTTCTTTCTTTTACTTTCGGGTTTTCCCTTTTTCCGGAGTTGCCACAGCGAGGTAACATTTTCCATCTCCTCCTGTCCTCTGTATCTTCTACTCCGACTCCAACTACCTCCATGTCCTCCCTCACTGCATCCATCAATCTCCTCTTTGTCTCCTACCTGGTAGCTCCATCTATAGGATCATTCTTCTACCAATGTACCCACCGTTCCTCCTCTGAACATGTCCAAACCATCTCAATCTGTCTTCTCTAACTTTTTCTCCAAACCTTCCTGTCTGTGTTGTCCCTCTAATCACCTCATTCCTGTCCATCCTTGTCTCTCCTAAAGTTAGTCTCAGCATCTTGTCTTCTGTCTATTCCTAGTCTCTAATCCATCCATCACGGCTGGTCTCACAACATCTCCAACAACCAAAACATAAGAAAAAAACCTCAAATCTATAACAATGACTAACAATACGCTGTAGTATGGATTCTAAATTGCTGTGTAGAGTCAGTTCTTCATACCTGAGTTAAAGAGCTGTTCCACTATTTTCCGTTCTGTGACGGACAGACCCTCGTGAAGGTAGCCCACACCGTTGGCCAGCGTCTCCTTCAGAGTTGGGTCATTGATTTTCTCCAGGAATGGAGCCAAGTCCTTCTCTGTGCAGTGGAGGAACCTGGGGGGAAGAAAACATCCATTTAAAATCTTCTGCTGCTGCTGCTGAAAAATACTCATGTCCAAAGTGCAGGTGTTGCTGCAGTAAAAGACCTCTGAGTGTCAACTTCTGCGGTGCAGAAAGTGAGGATGTCGATGGCCGTGAGTCGAGTCTGTCGCCTGGATGGGACGAAGACCACGGCGGGTTTGGACGGCGAGTGTTTGATGATGGCGTGGTAGACAGGCTTAGCCATGGACAGGAGACGAGTCTGAGTGTGACTCACGTTGAAGCCCTGAACACCAGAAATAAAGCACCAGTTTTCATACCGTGGTAAAAGATGTAAACAAGTTGAGTTTGTAACAAAAAAATGTGTCTACTGAAGTTTACACTCCCTGTTTGGGCCTTTTAAGGATTTTATTTTCGGTGAAAGTCACAGACCTGGATGTGGAGCTCCAGAGGAACAGGTCTGACGTTGGGGTGGAAGTTGAAGGTAGCCGTGGTGCTGCAGCCCAGCCAGTGGGCCACATCTTTGGCGTTGGACAGGGATGAGCTCAGGGCCACGATTCTGATGGGTCTCTCAATTTGAGATGAAATATATCTCATCCTGGAGCAGATGACCTCCAACACAGGCTATACACAAGAACACGGAAATGTTACCTTACTGATTTTCCCAAAAGTGAACACACACACACACACACACACACACACACACACACACACACACACACACACACACACACACACACACACACCACACACACACACACACACACACACACACACACACACACACACACACACACACACACACACACACACACACACACACACACACACACACACACACACACACAGAGTGAAACTGAGCCGAGTTCTTACTCCGTTCTCTCCTCCGATGAGATGAACCTCGTCCACGATGAAAAGGCTGACGTTTTGGACGTTCTTCCTCTGTTTCCAGCGTCTGGACAGTATGTCCCACTTGTCAGGGGTACTGACGATGATGTCACCTTTTCCTAACAGCTTCAGGTCAGTGCTGGTCTCTCCGGTCAGCAGGACCACCTTCTTGTTCAGGATGTCCTGGAACTTCTGATGCCAGTCCACAAACACCTATTGAAACATTTTATTGAAAAATTCAATAGAAAAAACAAACTTGTTCATGTAGGTTTTCCATTTAGAAAAACCCTAGATAGTAGCTCCAGTCTAGGGTCTCACCTGTTCAGCCAGTGCTTCCATAGGAGTGATGTAGACACAACGACCTTCTGGGTTGTGTAACAACATCCTCAGAATGGCAAACTCTGCACAGATGGTTTTTCCACTGCCGGTCGGAGCGCCAACAAAGACGTTGTCATCACTGTTGTACACAGCGTTGAACACTGGAGAGAAGGGAACAGTAGAAATAAGGTCAAAGAACTTGAAGGTGCAAAAACCTACGACATATGTGCACAACAATATTTATTAATCAAACCTTAAGGATATTATTGTGCAGTGAGATGGACTCTCCGGTATTATATGTAAAATCTATTGGTCTCTACAATCATTTATATTGGCAGAAATCATCTCTGATCTTCATCCCAGACCTGTTTACCTTGTGTCTGGATGGGGTTGAAGAAGGGAAACTTGTTCTTGTACAGGGCTTCAAAAGCAGAGTTGATGAGAGCGGTGACAGGAAGCGGCTGCAGGTCCAACAGTTCGGTGGGTGGCGGGTATTTTTCAGGAAGGATCAGGTGACGGAAGGACACCGGGAGCTGAGTTTCACAGGCTTCAAGAAAGAAATGAACAGTCAAGTTGAAGCACTGATATGAATTTCTCCTCTTTTTACTTCTAGTGATGTCACTCACACAGCCATCGGTCCGAAACCACACGGATAAAATACTGCGGGGGCAGAGGCTCAAACACAGGTACAAAGAAGGTGACGATGTGTTCATCCTGAGCGTATTTGGACTTCAGCAGGAAGTACTCATGGTGAAGGATGACCTCGCTGTCCACATCCTCAATCAGGATCCAGAAAGCTTCAGAAGAGCCATGGATCTGTGGAGAAGGCATTAACAAAACAGTTCTCATTGAAAATTTCACTTTAATTTTAAGTGAATGACAACAACAGGACAATAACAAATGTTTATACAAAAATATAAAATTTCCATTCAGATCTGAAGTGACAAGAGTCCACTCCTGTTACCACTGACCTTATCATCCCACTGGAAGTCAGGAGTGATGGTGAGCTCCACTTTCAGTGTGGAGCGGGTGATGGGCTGCAGATGCACGGCCAAGTCCAGTTTGGGAAACTGGTGCACATATTTGTGGATGGTTTTTCCCATCTTTGGCATTCTGATCAGCTCACCTGAAAATGAAAAAAAAAAAAAACTCACTTAGGATGGAGCAGAAAATAAACAATCAACAGGTGGTGGAACACAAACTCACCGATCTCATTATGGTTGAGATCATACAGACGTTCAAAGGGGAAGTTTTTCTTCTCAATCTTTTTGATCACTTCCTCTGGGAGCTTTCTGAACTGACGCAGTGGAGACATTGACTGCCACCTGAAGAGAAATATAATCAAGATTGGTGACCTGCTTTGAAAGAGTAAAAAGAACACCAAAGATTTGTTAAATGTAGACTTACATTCTCTTGTCGATCATTTTGCAAAGATTCATGGTCTTGTCCGACAGCTGAGCCCAACCTCTGTTCAGCACAATCTCGAAAATGGCTCTCATCAACCGTCCCGCACTCTGAGTGGGACAAAAAAATAAATGTTTTTGTTCATCTCTCCACTCAGAGACAGAAATATAAGGTAATAAGAGAAAAAGTTTTGTTTTGTTTAGAAATTGCATCTTTTAAACCCACCTGCGTGACATACACCATGTCGGCCATCAGAGCAAATCCTTCCAGCTTGAGCTGAGAGATGAAGGCCTGCAGCAGCACGTTGATCTGGAATGGAATATAAATATTAACATTTCTGCATTTGAATCTGCTTTAAAGGTAGGCTGTTAGTTTTTTTGGGGGGTTGACAACTTTACCTTGGCACTGGGCTCCTCGATGCTCTCCTTTACAGGAATAGGAACTCTCTCCAGTAATTTCTGGAGCTCCAGCTTCTCCTCCTGAATGACGGAAAAGTTTAATTTTTTTGAACAGGTTACATGTTGAGGAGTATTTATACCACTGTATCTATCTGTAAACTCGAACTCACCTCTCTCACTGTGATGTTCCTGAACTCTGAAGAAAGTGAGAAGACTCTAAAGAGCTCAATCTCACTGAGCGTGGGCTTCAGCAGCTGGTTGTAGGTTTGTATTGAGTCGTGAGTGATGTAGAAGTGACTGGCGATGCGTCCCAGATCTGTAACCTGGATTTAAAGAAAAAAACATTTTTTACAAGGTTGTACATTTTGCAAATGGAAACACAGGTGTGTAAAAGTGACATCTGTCGACCTGGAAGCTTCCTGTCCTCTTGTCGTACTTGACCAGACCATTTTTATCCAGGACACAGGCCGCAGTGTGGATCAGGTCCATCCTCCGTCTCTCCAGCAACGGGTCAGACCCGCTGTCGTCATGTGACACGCCATACAGGGTTGGATTTCGCAGCATGCGCACATACAAATAGGTGTAGCCAAGCCAGTTCACCGCATCCTGGTACAAGTAGTAGAAATACAAGGAATATTTGTAGAACATTTTATTTTGAAAAACAAACAGCATATTTATTGAAGAAATCACAGCAAAATGAGACATTGTGACAATGTTGGGGACTAACCTTGACAGTCTGCACGTTCCCCAGAACAATCTCGGCGTTGAGCATGTCAGGCAGCTTCCCCACCATCTGACTCTCAATGGGCAGCTGCTGGTTGAGCAGTGACAGATAATACTGCAGTTCACCATGCGATGTGATCAGGATTCCCTCTCCTTTAGTGTCGTACTGTGGACGACCAGCTCGACCAAGCATCTGAAATTATAAAGCAAATTTTTTTCAGGCAAGTACTAAAAGCAAAATTTCAGCAAAGTAAAAATGAAACAGGGGCTGACCTGTAAAATGTCCAGAGCTCCCAGCTCAGTCCACCTGCCTTTCTCTGGACTGTACACCTGTGTTCCTTTAATAATAACTGTGTGTGCTGGAAGATTCACACCCCACGCCAGAGTGGCGGTAGACACCAAGACCTGGATGTGACGATCGGCAAACAGATCTTCCACCAGCGTACGGTCGACTCTGGTCATACCAGCATGATGGATTGCAAAACCATATGGGAGCAAATCTTTCAGTTCCAGATTCTGTAAAATAAAAGGTTTTGAAGAGTGTAATTAGTGAATGTAGATTTATTTAAAGTCGCTCAAGATGAAACTATTTTTAGGGCAATTTTCCTGACCTTGCACTGCTCTGCTTCTGTCCTCAACACTTCAGTGGAGGCTGAACCTTCTCTAAGGAAAAGTCCCAGTGCGTCCTTCTCCAAACACATGTCTCTAATGGCTCGGGCCGTTTTTCCAGTCTCTTTTCTTGAGTGAACAAACACCAACACCTGTAGGAGGCATAGATGCATAGGTTATTTTTACAGCTGGCAGAAACTCCATTGGACTATATATGGACTGCTGCAAAATATATTGCAGGATATTTATGTGAAAAGAGGGATCACCTGATTTTTCCCAGCGTGTTCCATGATCTTTTCATAAACAATCTCATTCATTATCTGGAAACGCTTGATGGCTTTCTTCTCTGTGATGCCGACGTATGTCTGCTCCAGAGGCACAGGACGAAAACTAGAGAAGGAACGCAAACAGTTGAAAAAAGTTATTTCGATAACTTTATTAAACATAAGTATTATAACTTATAAACTAAACTAACTTAAAACAAAATAAGTATAACTACTTAGTCAATGGGAATTAAAGCCCAAAAATAATAATAATAAAAAAAAATTCACTAAATGTTTGACAAACCTGTTATCAAAATAAAAGAGTCCCTTTGCTGGATTAACACGCAGACATGTGGCCACATCCTCAAAGTTGGGCAGAGTGGCACTGAGGCCAATCAGACGCACTTCCTCCTGAGTCAGCTCCACGTTACGGATTGTCCTGGCCACCAGAGACTCAAGCACTGGTCCACGGTCGTCATGCAATAGATGGATTTCATCCTGTAAGGAAAAAAAGGCGAAGTGAGCGAAAAATAAAAACCAAAATGCTTGAATTAAACCCCCCAAAAAATGTTAAGAAATATTTTTCTTTCCGTTTAGAAAATTTACGTCAAAACAAATTCTGCCTCACTGCCAGGACTTACAATGATTAAAAGGCGCACTAGCTGGGTGTATGTGCGCTCTCCGCCTTTGCGGGTGATGATGTCCCATTTCTCTGGGGTGCAGACGATGACTTGTGTGGCGTTGATCTCCTCTTTACACAACTGATGATCTCCTGTCAACTCAGACACTGTGATGCCATAACTCTCTAAGCGCTGTGAAAAGAAATAAAATATTTAAAGTGATGTTATCATTGTCTCTTTAACAGAATACACAACTGTTCAAGGACATCTATGGACAGAGGAAGGACACCCACCTTACTAAAACTTCCCACCATTTCTTGTACCAGTGAGCGCATGGGGGCGACGTAGATAATTTTGAAGTCATCTACATTTATGGTTCCATCCAGGTTTATGTGCTTCCCAATTTCCCTCAACATGGCCATCAAGGCAACATTGGTCTTTCCAGCTCCCTACGTGCACCAACAAAAAAGATTAACAATTACACATATCACACAAAAAATCATCACATTGCTAAAAAATACCAAATAAACAAAATAACACTAAATTCAGTCAGACTTTCAGTTTAAACTTTACAGCAGCCAAATGATCCAATTGATTTTCAATTCAATTAATTTCAGTAAATAATCTTTCCATCCATTTTCACCCACTTATCCATTACCGGGTTGTTGGGACCCATGGCGTCAATGCAGTGTATTAGTGCGAATGAACTCACTGTTGGGGCACAAACAAGCAGATTCTGATCAGTCTCCATTGTGGTCTTGAACAGTTTGCTCTGAATGCGGTTCAAGGTCTTGAATCCATCGAATCCAGCTTGAGCGTACTTGGGAAGTTTTTCAATAGCAACAAGGACCTGATGACATAACATGAAATAGTTTACAAACAATTCACTGTTATTAACCGTCTAAAAACTATAAAATAAACCACACAGACCTCGTCGTCAGCAAAAGGCTTGGGTTTGAGAGCGGGGACGTGAACTTCTTCATAACCTTTACGCTGTTTGCGAAAAGAGCCATCAGGCAGCTGACATCTCTTGTTGGCCATGAAGTGACTTCCCTGGGTGAAAGCCAGATCTTCCAGGTCTAGCAGCTGTCGAGGTGCTGTTGACTGTGAGGAAATGAAAGAAATAAATCTTGACACATCTCTGGCACAGTCACTGTCATTTATTAAGGCTCAAAAGAACAAATATCTTTATGTTACTTATTATTGATGCGGTATTGTTTCAGATTGATATTCCAGTTATTTGATATTCCGATCCTTTACCTCTCCATGATCTATGTCCATCCCTTCAAGGTCATCTACCCGAGACTTCCTCACTCTCTCTCGGCGAGATCGCTCTTCCTACAAACACAAATCCAACAACCATGTGGTTAAACTTCTCAGAAAAAGACGCATCAGCACAGCGGTAAGTTCAAGATCAACAATCTTACCCGGATGATGTCTTCCTTCTCTGTCTCCTGCAGCTGGTAAAGAATCTTCGACAGTTCCTGATCCGACTCCATCTTTGCTATGATCCTCTCCTTTTCTGCTTCGCTCTGAGCACTGGCCAGCATGGTACAGTACTGGACTGTTTAAAAAAGGTAAAGAAATGTGTTTAGAATCAAACAAAAAACAAGACAAGGAACAGGAAATGTTCTCGCCCAGACGTACTCATGCGTCGATGCTGACGGAGGACTTTAATAAAGTCAAAGGTGTTGAATCCTAGCAGCAGCACCAACTGGTTCTCACACTCGCGATCATCACTGGCAGTCTGAGAGGAAAACGTCAATTTAATTCTGACACAAATTAATTCAATAACTTAAATAAATACCAAACATAGTGTCGCTGAAAGGGCATTATACACAGACTATTTTGCTCAATAAGTAAATTTGAAAAATAAGGCAATTTGTCATTCTGAACAGCTACATGTCAATATCTATGCGTTTAAAATAAGGCTTATTTGTAGACAGATAACTATAATTTTACTTTATTTTTACTATATATAGGTTTCCTTGTATATAAATATACAATATACAGTACATATGCAAATAACATAACAAAAACTGTTACATGTAATAAAAGACAAAAATATGTAACATATGTCTGTATAAAAAGTCAAATCATACCTTCAGAATTTCAAGAACCTCATCTGCTTTCTTCTGTGAGACGATGGCATCGTCATAGAAACGACTGAGCTGACGCTGAAGCCAGAAGGCATCGATGTCCCGAGGATGAAGGTCCTTTTTCTTCACTGTCATTACGTCTCCTGCAGCACCGAGCTACAAAGAACATCCATTTGTCTCTTTAATTCACTGTGAATTTATTTGACTCCAAAAGAAGATTGATGAAACACTTACATTAGCAGTAAGGGTGCTGCCCACATCAGCCTCTTCTCCTTCACTGTCTTCATCCGAGTGTTCTTCGCGTACTTCTCCATACTTGTCTTCATCTCCTTCCTGTGGAAAAAAAGACAATGATGACCAGTGCAACAGTAGTAACATAAAATGTTGTTTGAGAAAAAAGAGCATCTCAGTAACACAGGAGACCCAAGGGCAGTTTTAGCCGTTTAGAACAAAGGCCAAAAACTCATCCTCACCTCTTCATCAGATCCAAACTGAACGTTTACACCATATGTTTCATCAATGTTGTCATCTGTAAAAACACAAAGGAAAGTGAGAAAATCAGTAAAATGTTAATAAATATACTGCTGTGTGGCAGTATAGTTCACACAGAGCACTCACCTATATTCTGTAAATCCTTGTCTCCTCCATAGTCAGTGATTTTCTTGCCCAGATTGACCAGAACATGGTACCGCGTGTCGTCGGCCGGCCCCAGCAGCTGCTCCACTTCACGCCTCCTCTCTTTATCTCTCATCTTATCATTTTTCAGCACTGCTAACACTTCATCTGCGGCTCCACAAAGGATGTCACGAGGCTGTTGTTAAATAACAAAAAATGTTATAAAATAACACGTTAGTTCAAGAAACAACATATATCACATCACAAAAGTAGCTGTCGTTTTTAAGTCACTGACCTGATCTCCTAGAGCAGCATGGATAAAGCTCAGCAGCACCTCATAGGTCTCTCTGGTTTCTTTAGTTTTAGGCTTGTACACGATGCCCACCATTTCATCAATGCCTTCAGAAAGAAGGGTAAACCCCTTCATCTTGTTGATGTCATGTCTGTCCTCATCTCTCTTTCGTCTCCTACACAAGCAGCGACAAACAACAATGGATTTTCATGTACTGATATGAATACAGATTTATAAAAATGATAAATTAAGTAATTTAAATGAAGACAAACGAACACACAGTGACATTTCGCACAGAATTTACTACTCACTTGGCTCGTCTCTCCTCCAGTTTCTGAGGTTTGGTTCTCTGAGCCTTGTCACCCATCTTTGTACCCTCCAACTTGCCCACCAGGGACAGCACCTCCCCAGTGGGTTCATCTCGCCGTGTGCGGTCGATCAAAGAGCGATCAGCTTGTAACACAAGATTTGAGTTCTACAGAAAAATAAGCTGAATTAAAAGGTTTTCAAAGGGGATTGTTTAGTGCAGCTCTCCTGAACTAACTCATTATGTCTGAAAATTAGGTTGAGAACATGATAGTATGTCAACACACATATAGAGCAAGCTTGGCTCATTGAAAACTTGTTTGACAAATTATGCTGGGTCTTTTTTAATTCATTTGTTTACTTTATTAGGGAATACACCAGTACTTTGCCTATATCTTAAAAAAATAAAACAGTATTATTAACTATAACTATACTTTTATATAATAAATAATAATATATGATATATAATAATGGCGAATAAGCGTTAAAACAAAAGTTACAATACCAACTGTTGTTAGACTGTTATCGGTAAGCGAGACAGTTTTCTGTTGGCTCTAAAACGATATCCTAATGTTGTATGTTTGTTTACACTTTCCCGGTGATAAAGTAGGCCAGGCTACTATGCTAACAAGGTGATAAACTAAATTTAGCCACAAACAAGATATAAGGACCAACCGAGTTACTGATATAAACTACAACTTGTGTTAAATATACATTTCATTAATGTAAAGTCGCCTTTTGGAGTTTTATGACCGTGACGCATGCTCACCGCTTTATATTCATACTGCAGACTCCGAGCAGTAACATCCGCCATGTTGCCGCTGCTTTCAACTTTTAGCTTCCTTTATCCTTTAGAATTCCACGGCCAGCAGTTGCAGACTTTTCTGCGAACAGTGTGATTACAAGAACGAATGGAACATTACAGTAGAGTTAGAATCTCTGTGTTAAAACTCCTCTTGGCTTAGTCTGTAGTTCAAACTCATGTAGCATGCGTTCCCCCAACGTTACGTTACAATGGCAAAGCAAACGACGAGCCGCTACCGCCGAAGACTAACACTTCCGCTTCCGGGTCAATGTTGCTCAAGTTACACGGAACTAAGCTCCCGTTGAGATTCACGTAGTTTCCAATGTAAAAATAAAACATATGTCAAATAATTAAGAGATTTTATTAAAAACATTTTTCATTAAATTTAATTTACGTGGTATTTTGAAAACAACTTCCTTCCGTTGTC
This sequence comes from Paraplagusia blochii, assembly GCA_016785265.1. Classification (NCBI taxonomy): domain Eukaryota; kingdom Metazoa; phylum Chordata; class Actinopteri; order Pleuronectiformes; family Cynoglossidae; genus Paraplagusia; species Paraplagusia blochii. Next base: position 150,664 of record JAFBJS010000267.1, on the reverse strand, counting down.
TTTTCAGTGCTTTAAGTGAGTAGCCGTTTAAAGCGCCTGTAACATTCGTTAGCAAAAATTTGTTTCCGTTTTCCAGTGTTTACTCCCGTGCATTTGTATATTTTAATTCGGAATAAGAACAGAATATGGCACAATAAGCATGTCCGGTGACCTCACGGTCACCCACTGTATGGCGTTATATATAACTCGATATAGCCTTGTCAACTATACCTAACAAAACCTTAAAAATTGTATTGCTGGCAATCAGTAAACATAGTTACGAAGTTGCCAATTTTATGACAACAGTTGTTCTTTTTTCTACATCGTAGTGCTCTGTACTGCATATTCAATTTACGCCACTAGATGGAGACCGACACAACAAGTATTTTTGCTGTCCATGTGTGCGAGGGCGGTGTGAACCTGAGCAAACTGTCTGCCTTGTATGTAAATGGTGTGGATCCATGTCAGCCTTATAGACAAAAAGGAAGCGACTCTGAAAACAATGTTTGGCCTTTGAGCCAGTAACTTGTCCCTTGTTTGCTCCACAAATAGTAGGCTGAAAGTCTGGACTCATGTTTGTCTAGACTTCTATGTCTTGGTAGTTGCACTTATAACAAAACATGAATACTCTATTTAAATGTAGACATTAGACAGACAGATGGGTAGATACAACTTCATTAATCCCTAAATACCATTCAGGAAATTAATATTTATGTAAGTAAGGTTTAACATTAAGTATGTGTGGCCCAGATGCAATGATTCTGTCTTTGGTGAAACTACAGGGTTCGATTACTGGGTAAATTTGAATCCCAGATTGGGCTGTTGTCTTCCATTGGGCTCACTAGTTGTAGGAATATGTGGTATGGTGCAATGTGATTTGTGTGGCAGTTGTGGAGACTGCTGTGCCCATGACCCAGTAATGGATGAAATATTGTTTACTCAAATAAACTAGATGATTTCATACTAAAATAAACTACAAAAAACTATTCAGTTTTAAATCACCACACACTGAGGCATTGTAATGTCTCTCTGTACATGTTTATTTACACAGTACTATTCTGTTTAATGCTGGGTGGCAAGATTATCTGTAATACATAAATATCGACAGTTTATTTTTTTTTTTGCTCTTTTTTGTACAAATTTGCATATAACTAAGAATCAGAAAGAAAACCTCAAACGGATACATACAGTTTACCATTTCAATGAAAAACACTCACATCCTTACAGAGATTAAATAAAATAAAAACAGGAGTTCAACACAGGTCACATACATACTAACAGATTTTCCTGTGTCAGGCAGCAGCCATCAAACACACATCTGCACAGGGACATGCACCCTAACCCAAACACACTCGTTGACACCCCTAAAACATTGCTGTGTTGCTGATACACGGAACAACAGCTGACCAGATGACAAACTGTCCAGAGAAGTCTTCAGACAGATGCGTGTTGTGAATCCAAATCCTTTCATCCAGTCCAGAGTCACATTGATTTCTACTAGGATTGGTGCTTAGTAAGCAGATCTGAAAAGTGTGTAAAATGCATCTCTTTTATCAGCTATGACTTAGATCTGCTCTGAAGGCCCCTGCAGTCATTTTATCATCTGGTTTTTGGACAGATGAGAAAAATCTACATTTTTGTAAGTCTAGCTCTGGCATGCTTCTGTGTTTCTGTAAACATGTGCTGATAAACCGGGGTTTCTCCACAGACAACAGGATATTTTGGGAGGGGGCATGCACACCTACATGTGCGCACAGACACATACACACACAGAGCTATTAGCGTATTTAATAATAATAATAATAATAAACCAAAAAAAAAGATTCACATACTCCACCGATGTGCTGAGTTCATGCTCTGACATCAGTTTAACATCAATGCAAAAAAAAAGTAACATAATTGTCGCTCAGCAAATAAAATAATCTGATAGCCGATGATAAGTGATGACGAGGCTTTTCTTACAACACCTAAAATGACTGACCAGGCCTGTCAGGAAGGCTGCTGTTCCTCCTCTCAGGCTGTGTGTTGGTTCACACAGCCCTGGGCTTAAAACAAAGCATGTTATCATCACCAGGAATGAAGGACAGTACCAGGAACCATGTGGAGACAGCAGAGAATTTTCAGTTTTGAAGTATTTCCTGCCTTAATCATTCAAAACTCGCCTTTGGGATGGATTGATATGATTTTTGTGAAAACTAACGTGTGGCTTTTTTTTTTTTCTGTCAATGGTTAGACTCCTGACCGACGGACCATCAGCCACAATCAAGGAAGTCCAGGCACTTTTGTGCAGCAATTGTGCAACATTTGATGGAATGAACCTGGTGTATGTTATGTCACACACCTGAGGAATAATCTGCACAAACTTGACCCAACTATGGCGGACACATGACTGAAGTTCCTTGAAAATATAATTTAGTTCAGCATATTTTAAGAGTATGAAAGAAAAGGTACCATGTACAAATAAAATATTACTATAAATTCAACTTTGACATCAAGGTAGGGGCTGCAATATATTGTTCCACGGGCCACGAGTTTGAGACCCCTGCTTTAACAGGATTGTGTATTATTTCTATTTAACTCTGATACAGCCAAGGTTATCTGGATTTTTCTATTCCGATCATGACAAATATGATGAGGAGTGGGCCCTCATACATATGTCCTTAGTTCGTCATACAAGCGATTGTACTGACGGAGACCTACTCATTATTTTAAGAGTCTTTCTAGAGTAAACAGTCTGCATGGTCACCAGTGTTAGAAGTTTTTCATTTTTGCAGCAGATTCACAGGTGGTAAAGATGAATCTGTGTTGATCATAGAAAGTAGAGATGATCGTGTGGTGCTAAAGTCAAACCCAGTGAAAACATGGTGAACAGGAAGACGACAAAGCTCAAAACAGCAGCTATGAGGTAGGTAAAGACAGTAGAGACAGTAGTAACCAAACACCCTGTGCACACCGGGAGTTCAGTGCCAATGTCTGTACACGAACAGATGACAGCTCAAAGGACGGAGAGTTACTTTTGGTGATCGAGAATGGATCCTGGAACAGCTGATTCTCAAGGATGTCTGACACATGGCGGGGTCTGAATTTTGGCACAATATGGAGCCTGGTTTAAGTGAGAGGAGCACAGCAAACCTGGACAGGTGGTCTTTTGATAACATATTAAAAAAAAAAAAAACCAGACAGTCGCAAAATCTGAATCACAACACAGAAATAGGATTAAATCAACTATTGTTAATCAAAATAAAAAGGAAAGTGATCATTCATGCATATCAGACAGAATCCTTTTTTTCACCCCGCCCCACTATTTTCTTGAGGTTGTGTAATATTGTGTATCTAGTCCTTTTGATCTTCACTTAGCCTGGTGTGCTAGCACTCATTTGAAAAAAGGTTCACGCTCATTTTTTTTTCAGTCTTATCTCGAAGGTGTTTGCCATTGTTGCCCAATCAAATCCTCATGTCAGATTTATATTCTCTGGATCTTGTCGGCCACCACCACAGGGTTCTCTTTGCGGATCTTGGCGGCAGCTTCGGCCTTGTAGTCGTAGGGACAGTTGTGCTTGTCGGAGTACCGATGGATGCCGCAGAACAGGTTACCACAGCGGCAGTCAAATCCTGGAAGCACAAAAAGCAGCATTAGACTATGGAAGATCATTAAACAGACACCAATAGTATAATATGTTATTATACTATACATTTAATTAATTTATATAGTATAATAGCAGCCTACAGGTCTGGCCGTAGACCCTGCTGCAGGACCTGTGACTTGACTTGGGGTCTTGCTGTCCTCTCTCTCTCTTTTCTTTTAATTTTTTTATTTCCTAACTTATTTCCTAAGGACTATGGTATTCGACCAGGGACCTCATGTCCCCGGAGTCTCGGTTCTCACCCACAGAACACCATGGCTGTAAACTGGACTCAGGACTTGGCCTCCAAATCATTGACCAACTCCCCTAGGACTCTATAGTGCCCCTATACTGTTGATCACCCTGAGGTTTCTTCCTTTTTTCCCCCCTGTCTGGGTGTTTTTGGGAGTCGTTCCTCAGCCGGTGTGAAGGTCAATAAGGGCAGGAGGTATTTTCTTGTTTACCAGGTCTGGATTATTAAACATAATTGTTTGTAAAGTGCCTTGGGAAAGCAGTTGTCATGATTTGGCACTATAAATAATAAAGTTGAAGTTGACCCAATAGTAATGGGGAACAAATATTTATGAGTTGTTATAATTGTGGACATATGGTTTGAAAAGACAATGAGGTGATATGAAGCGAACATCTTGATAAGCGCATAGAAAAATAAATATGCGTGAATACCTCCCATATTCACGTTGCAAAAGCCCTCGTTTGCATATTGTTGCCATCAGCTCATTATCAGTGGACAGGAAGTGACAGGATGTTCTGCTCATGTTGTTGTGTGTGTGAGCTGAATACAGATGAGTCGACGGCTGCTTTTTCAAGCTCATCGTGCCAAAATGTCGGAAAAACATGATACCACTGAAGCTAAATGTCAGTGTCGTTCGCCCAACAGATAAAGGATTTGATCATCTGTGAAACGCTCATGTGACCTTATCTTAAAAGAACCCCTTCCCCGTGTGCATCAGAGATGATTCCTCACCTGTAAGTCCCACTCTTTTGCGGCACATGAAGCACCTATTTTTCTTGGGTTTGGAGGCGTCGTTCTTGCCTTCTTCACTGGTTGAGGAGACAACTGGAGTTGGACTAGAAGCAGCAGCAACAGGCTGGCTAACAACTGTAGACAAACACATCAAAAACAATTTAATTATGTGACATGAGGAGTGGCACGTGTTTGTAGTTCTTTCATAATGTGGGTGAAATGGCGTATTTCTAACCCAGACTAAAGTATTTGACAATACTATCTTAAAGCCATCCTTCTCTTGTTCTTGGCAGAAGCTCGTACATGATTCTGAGAAAGCCTCTGGCAGACTGCAGCTACACTGAGCTATTTTTAATCATGGATATATTTAGACAGCAGCGCTTTCTTGAAGTAAAGTAAAACCAACAGTAAGGCTAAGGTTTGAAACCAGGGATTAAAAATAAACAGTGGCTGAGATTGGTGCCAAAAGGACTGTGTGGGAGAGATCACCTGAATCAGAATCACATGGCTTCTTCAACCATTTTGAACAAAATGTATCATTTAAGCCAGTGGGACTGGAATGTGAACATATGAGTCCTTAAGTGGTTGATTGGACCAGACTGATAAAACATTTGCAGACATGATACTTGTGGCTGATAAAGATTGATCCGTGTCTCTGATCTGTGTCTCAGTGTCTTTTAGTTTTACCTGGCTCTACGGGTTCTAGTTTTTCCTCTCTTGAGATGCTCATCTCTGTCATTTGTTGAGTCACAGGGAGAGATCCTTGAACATTTCTGCAAAAAAGGAACATTTGAAATCAGTAAAAAGGAAACGTGGACCAGTTAGTTATATTCTGTCAAAGACAGTAAAAACTAACCTAGATGTGTCGGGGGAGGAGGCAGAAGGCGATTCAACCTTGGCTAGACTGGCCTCTAGTCTGTGGATGGCAGAGGCCTCTGAGGTAGGACTAGTTGCTGTAGGTGGAGGAGGAGAAAAATGTAAAAAAAGAAATCACAACTTGAAATACATTTCTCCCACACAGACAACGAAGGCAGTGTGGCAGTGAATGTGAACTACAGGCTTCTGTGTAAACCCTTTCTAAAATAGTATCCAGCAAAAATGTTTCCTCGGATGAAAACTCCTTTTAGCAAGACAGTTCCACAGCTATTTGGGAAATGTCATATGAATGAAACCTCTAATATTGACAGGGTGTGACTGAGGAGACAAGTAAAAATTTTGCTCCCATAAACATATTTTTGGGGATTCTAGAGTGTCATCCTGAGTAAAAATACAACAAATCACTAAGCTGTGGTCACCCTTAATGGAGGGATGGGCCAAAAGGGATCTACTCTTTATATCATTGAGTGTAAAAAGTAGTATTTAACACAATTTAGAAGAATCTGGGAAAAACCTGGTAACATAACAGTTTGCTTAAGGCCAATTCTACGGCGAGCTTCTACTATTTAAAATATTAAAAACATTTGTCGGGGTTTATACAGTATATAAAACAACAAGTCCCAACAGTAATTTCTCTGCTTAATCAACAACATTTGAAACGTGGAGAAATGTCAAGAAATAAAGCCTAGGCATCAAAATTAGGAAAGAAAACCCAACACAAAGTGAATCACTGGTCGAAAAATATATTAGAAAATTCAAAATGTCTCTTTTTTTTGATACACCTTTAGAAAAAAAGCCCCATTTTTCAGAGGAAGGATCATTCTTACCCATTGGGCTGAGCGGGCTCATACGGTCACTGCTTTGCTGCCTGGTCAAATGTTCCTTATAACAGACGGAGCACATGCCGTTGGTTCGTGGGTTGCCGTAAAAGCCACAACCTGTGGCACACAGCATGGGTCCTGGACTCTGGTTTGTCTCCTGGGCCATCGCTAAAATAATGTCAGAGAAAAGAAAAAAATTGTAACGAATACATAGAAAAAAAATACACAAAATCTACACCATGCTTTTAAATAATCAACCTCCTACAAAGTACAGACCATTTCCCTGTGAATAAACCGTGATATTTATGCCATCTACACAAACGACAACCTTTAAACCCAAATGTTTTTAACTAGGTTGAGACAAACAATAAACAATAAATGTGCCATGATCACAGTCCATGAGTGTATTAATGAGTCATAACTGCTCTGACAAGAACAGACAGGTTCTTCTGACTCCTCTGCAGCTGTGACTCAAAGAACAGATACATCATCACACCACGTCACAGCTGCCTGTAAACAGTTCCACACATGAACCAACAAGTACGATGAGTTTGACAAAATGTTCTTCTATTGTTCCCACTACAAAAGGCATATTAAAACTCCAACAGTCATTTTTTTTCTCCATACACCAACGCCCAAAGACAAGTATGCACGTGTGCGTGTGTAACTTGGATTATGCAGCCGTTGCTGGAACCCAACAGAGCAGGAAGTTGCCCGAATGCCAAAGTAGGTCATTAAAAAGAGTATATAGGAGAGATCAAAGTGAGAAATGTCAGGATGTACTGACCCTGAAGTGGAACAAGTTAAAGCAGCAGTTCCATGTTTGCCTTATAAACAACCTGCTGACCTGCTTATGTTCAACACAGCAGCTGTTGACTGATCACCGTCGGACAAACAAAAACAGAGGCCAATGTTCCAGGAGAAAATATCTGAGAATGTCCTGCTGCTTTACTGCAGGCATGACCTTGCAAATACAAAAACAAGTGTTGTTAAAGGGACAGGCCAGGTCTGTTATGTCAGTAAGGTTGAGGAGGTTTCAGCTCACAACATTTCTGATAAAATCTCTCAGTTCAAGTCTGAAGAAAAAGTTCACTGCCCCAGAGAAAAAACAACAATAATCTTGTTGTTTTAACCTTATTGAAAACACAGCAAAAATTCCTGAGCTGCCCCTTTAAATGTTGAGCAACCTTTCCTCCACTGGAGCAAAGCACCACCCTCCTGCTGCTCTCCTGTAACAGCGTCAACAAAAGGTTTCCTTGGAAAAGCCCACAAAGAACTTCTCTGCCTCGATGTCACATGTTGGACTGCTGACTAGTGAAAAAAAGCCTGAGCAGACATGAGGTCTGAGCTACAGGCTGGGGGCGAACGGCTCTAGAGGAAGATTTTTTTTTATCATTTTTTATGGAGATCTTTTGTGTCTCTAAATCTACAACAAATCACTGGACTAAAGAAAGAACAAACGCACACAAATTACTCAATACCGCACAGAAACAAAACTTAATAAAATAATATACATATTTAAAAAACTCTTTCTGACCTCTACTCGTTCTAATACCTTACACAGATGTAATCTCACTTGTAACATTCTAATGATATCTTTTAAGAAAGGTAAAATAAGGGTCAGAGCAGGTCTGGGACTTTTCAATAACAGCTTGGGTAAGTTGGGGGATTTTTTTTTCAGCCCAGGGCTGTTACCGTTTTACTTTTTCTTTCCTTTAGAGGAAAAACTTGTCGGAGTCGGAGGCAGTCGCTGTTGTGCCATTTGGTGTGTGAGATCAGCAGCTGAACACACTATGAAAAACAAACTAAGGTGTGACTGCTCTGCAGCAGTAATATAGTCATGCTGAGGAAAGATGAACCCTGCTCATGTTTCAGGAAAAACGCCAGAGTCACACGAGGAGAGAAAGACACCAGTGAGGTTTCATCACATGGGCCTGTAACATTAACAACATGTTTTTGCCACTGCAGAACATTTGAGTAAGAGCTTTTCTACACTGGGTGCCAGTGATGACAGCAACATCATATTAATTAAATTCTTGATCCTTGAAAGCCCCCTAGTTCTGGTAGACTTTAAAATCCTTTTCTTCGTAGACCAATAAACACTTTTAGGAACTCCTGTTCTGTTCAAGGCTGCCAGGTTTTTATAGTCTACATTAATCCTGATTTACAAATATATGTCGTAACATGTGTAGTTAGGGAAACACATTTGTTGTTTGTTACATTAGTGACGTTGCTCCTCTCCTACTTTTTGGGATTACAACATTTCAGCATAGTCATTTATGTATATTCTATTGTCTAAAAACACACATTGTGCACACAAACACACAAATAATAAACATCAAACTAAAAATGCCCAACATCAAACTAAAAATGCCCAAAGCCCTTGATATATTAAAAACACAATGACTGGGCAGATAAAGTGTGGGCTCTATATAATAGTCGAGTTAGTTACCGAAGAAAACAATACTATAAGATCTATAAGATAAAATAGACATTTGTCAGAGCAGAATTGGTCATGTTTGAGGAGTAGGAAACTGGTGTATTTTTTAACATAACAGTCCTAGTAGACACAGCAGTGGTATTTTGTTGAACTAAAGCCTGAAACCGTGCTGCCTCTGAGCTCTTTGTTTCTTCTTTATTCCTTTGTCTCCCCTGCTTCCTCTCCAGACACGGGGCTAATTTTCCTCCTCCTGTCTCATCTCTCTGGCTGCGTGGCCACTAACTAACGTCACATTTTTCTGCCCATGTCTCCCTGACCATAAACTGTATCAAATAAGTCGTGTTAGACACACTAACTAAAAGCGTTTCCAGCCCAGGAACATAAAGGCAAACAGAAACAAAGATTAGCTTCGCCTCCTTCCTCCAGTTTCAACCTCCTCGTTTTTTTCCCCTTCTCAGTAGCCCAATAACCACAAAACACACCGAGGAAAAAGCTTTATAATCTTCACAACATTCGGTATTTGAGAACATTTCTGTTTAGAAGAAGAATCTCTCAACTCTACTCACTGCTCTCAGCTCGTGAATGTTCTATTTGTGGACAGGAATGAGCTGAGCTGTGGCTCCCATCCCCCAGCTGCAGCAGCAAAAACAAATACACACTCACACACAGTGGATTCACAAACAACAGCAGCAGAAAAACCAAAGCTGTTTATTTGTTCTCTCCTTTACCACCTCTTTCTGTCGTATATTCATTAACAGACATTTACAGGCTCGGGATATTTGAGCCGAGAGAGACGAGAAAATGGAGGATAATTCGATCGCTATTGGCTTCGCCGGTTTCACCGAGATAAAAATCTCCCTTTGACTTTGTGGAGGAGCAAATATCATAACCTAACATGAAGACTCGCCAAGAACAAGAGTCAAAACGTCGACAACACTTAAGACTAGACAGATATTAAGAGAAAAATAGAAAAAAAACCTGCTCTATTCACATTAAAACATGAGGTGTCGTTACTTTAACACGAAAAAATGTTCACAACGAAACTAATCCAATAACCATTGAAGACCATAATAAATGTTATGTTAACCCAACAACAACTACATATATGTTTGGAAATAAAACAGTAAAAACCCCAGCGCTATCGACCTTTAACTGATGTTTAAAATATCTATGAAATATCAACTTTATTGTTTCACGTGACTTCAAATACCAAATCCTCCTCGACAACAGAACAACGAGGGTCGAATATGCTGTGTTTTACACAAACCGACCCCTTATTTAAAGAGGTTTAAGCAAAAACAAAAGATAAGAGACGTGTTTATCTGTCTCGCGCACGCGCGTGCACGCAGACAGAGGCTGACCTCATAAGGCTCGATCTAAAGGTGACCTGAGTCTGAAAAACAGCATTTCATACCATTCTTTTTACACAGAACAACATAAATTCAAACCTGATCAACGTCTTCGAGAGAAAAAAACAAATCATGTAGGACATTTAAAAACGATCGAGAGAATGTGGTTCAAAATAATCCAGAATAATCCAGATCGTCACCTGATGGGAACTGTGAAGCTTCCTGTTGAGACCACGATAAAGACACCGAGGGATGTCGTAAAGCTGACGACGGTGTGGAGAGAAACGGGCGTTAGTACAGCAAGGAGAACTAACGACGACTTGGATGTGGTTTTTTTAAGAAAAAAAAACGTTAGTGTTTGCTCTATCTTCTTCCTCAGTCTGTGTCAGAAAGGCACGACTCGGTGCCTTTAACGCTCTCTCTCCCTTTGTGAGTGGAGGTCTCTCGATCGTCGTCTCGCTCCCTCTCTCCCTCTTTCTCTCTCCTTCTTTAGACAGAGGAGTGGCGGATGTGTTGATGACGTTGACTTCGTCACGGTTCAAACAACGTGTCATTGGCTAGCTCCGCCCCACAGCTTTTTCTGTTGCTAGAAGTCGGTAGAGATGTTGGGAGGTGCGCGTCGACGTGGACGCGCAAACCACTATTACGTCACCATGACACATCTATTCGTCATTTCTCTTACCGGAAGAGGGCGTCTGTGGTTGATTTCCTTTTGTGTAATAATTTAACGAATGGCGAATTACCTTTAAGTCTTTTAAGACAAGAATATCATGACCTACTTTTATCATTTCATTGTTATCACAAATGATACTGCATTACCTTCTTCAAGAATAACATGTACGTTATTATTATTACTATGTCATTTGGGCTTATACATTGAAGGTCTAGCCACAAAGGCTAAATGAAATGAAAATGAAATAAATGCAATTCCCATTTATACTGTACAAATGTATATATATATATAACTTTATTTTTAGTTTTATTATTCATTCAATAATGGTGGCTGTAGGTCAGTTGGATCCATCCTCATTCTGATTGGCTGAGAGCAGAGACAACAATCTATCTATGTAGAGACAAAGAATCATTCACATTCATACCTATTGTCCATTTACACAGTCTGATCAACATAATCCCCAATCTCCATGTTTTCTTAAGACTTGTGAATAGAAACTGGAGTAACCTGAGATAACACACACACAAAGGGAAACTATACAATCTCACCAGAAAAAGACTAGGAATGGAACTAGTGGACTTCCTTTTTGTGTTTATCTTTGGGATTTTTATTTAGATATGCATTGTAGGGCACAAGTTTATTTAAACTGGTACTTGTTGTTTTTAACAACAGAATAATCTGCAAATTAGGCAGATATTTTAGTTGAAAGTAACAACAATGGTAGTGTGTTTTGGGGTCAAAGCACTTTTCATGTTGTCACAAAAACCAAAAAACACAGTTGTGTTTACACCTAGGACACAAACACGTTCAGCAAGGAAATACTAACGCTCAAGTAAGCAGCTGTGGGGAAAGAGCAGCTTGTGACTTTTGGTTGTTGTGAAACACGCTCAGGTGCTGAGAATTGTTAACAAACAATTTTATTTGCTGCTGAGGATTGTGTGATTAGAGGCTAATGATAAACATCAGTTGCACAGTTGCACTCAATAACCTCACAATGTTTTCACAAGTTATTGTCACTGATTGACAAGTCCAGACGTATTCCTGCTCTTTTACACAAAACACACACTTCCTCAGGCACTACAGGCTAAACTGAAAACAAATACCGAGGGTGGAGCAAGGTGGTGTGTTTCAAAGAACGTGTTCATATCCTCAAGTTCGCAGAAAGCATTTGTTGCCCCAATTTATCAGCAGAGTATAGACTGCATAAGGCCACAAGTAGATGATGTTTTGCCCTACTGTTAAAAACAACAATTAGTAGTGAAGAAAAACACCGTCCAAACAAAATAATCAGATCCCCCAACTGTGGGAGGAATAAAATCAATTTAAAAATACCCAGAAATATAAATAACAGTTTAGGCCAAGATAAAGTGAAGCAAAATAAATAATAATATTCGTTTAAAAAAAGAATTTGCACAACAACATTTTACAGGAAACATGAGGTGGTTGTGAATTAGCTTAGTAACTAGTAGCTTATTAATCAGGACAATGGCAGAGTTTGCCTAGTAGCTGCTAACAAGAACGTAGCTCGCCCTTGTATGTTTAGAAAAGTTGGGGGTTTCCACAGCCAGGGGGGTGCACGTGAACAGGTGTGAATAACAACGTTGAGTGAGTGGGGTGACAAGGAGGTGGTGTCTGAATTCAATCCAGAAAGGCATGTAGTTACTAGGCAGACTTCTCCTCCGCCCAGAGAGAGACAGACAGAGAGAAAACACCGACTCCTTGTGTTCGTTAGAGTACGCGTCACCAACAGGGGCTATCTCGGGTGTCATGTGTTGGGGGCGGGGTTATGCTGCTGCAGTGAGAGGATATCATAGGAAAGGGGCGTGGTCTGTAACTGACGACACAGCAGCACGTGGCTGGACTGGTGTGCACGAGAAAAGCAACAAGGCAGAGAACATAGGACATCTGCTGAACACATGCAGTCGCGTACACACGTGCACTCACATGCAGAGGATCAGAACGAGCACAAACGTGGCCTCGCACCCACTTAGCACAGAAAGTAAAAAAGAAAACTGGTTTTAAACACAGAACATTGAGTGAAATGACTGTTTATTTTCTTGCAAATGTTCCTCTTTGAAAAAGGATTACTTTAGGATTTAAAAAAGGAAAATACAGGGTTAAGTATTTAGGTTCAGATCCTGTACATGGGTTAATCCAAACCAGGGGTGTATCCTTCTGTAATGTATAGGGAATAACAAGACATCTCCTAAACATATTTAAGGCAATACAGGTTAATCCTGAGCATCAACCTACAATTGGATGTATTTTATTTTCGCCCATGATTCATTTATTCATACATCTTTATAATAATAATAATAATTTTATCCTCTAATAATTACTGGGTGGCATGGGCAGCAGTCTCCACGACTGCCACCCAAATCACATTGCACTGCACTAGCCATTCTTCAACTATCCTAAGTGAGTTTCACACCAACAAACAGAGAGATTGCCTCTAGGCCTGTACATGATTTATTCAGTTTAGTTTTCTATTTAGATTTTTTTTTTTTTTTTAGGTTTTTCTCCATACTACAGGAAGATGTAGTTTGCGACTGAGTTATGCTTTTCCTGACCACAAAATGTACAGATTTGGACCAGAGTAAACTGAAGTAAATTTAACCATCAATTCTGTCGACTGTGGCTGGTCTGTTGATTCTTCTAAAGGAGGAATGTTTTTCAGTTGGACTCGCACCTGAAGGTATTTTTGTCTTTCGCTTGTCCTCAGGGCTAATTTTTCCTGCTGCATCACATTCAGGGACGTGTGAGGAAATGTTTGGAGTTCACAGCTGATGTTTTCATGCTGAGAGAAACTGGAACAGCCAGTCACACTTTTGGTCTATATGCAAAACACATACTTGAGGTAAAAGATGGTAATTAAGAAACAAGACCTGGTTCCAGAAGGTTCTGTGTTCGAATCCACCAGCTGCCTGGTAACATTTGAGGTGCACTAAGCATAGCAGCATCTCCACACATGGCTCTTTGGGTGCTCAAAGTTGCCACTGTTTGGTTTTGTGTTAAATGCAGAGGTCACATTATGATGTTGCAATGACAAAGACTCTACTTTTCCTTCATTCTTTAAAAAGGGTTTTGCACCAAAGACAGTAAGATATGCAATATAGTCAGTGCTATATTGAGCAGCTGGGAATTATAATTAATTTTGAGGACCCAACAAGAGAGCAGCCACAAGTACAGCTATCTTTTGTTTCTTGAGAACAAGACACAAACTCCCCAGATGGCCTGAGGTCAGTGGTCTGTGTGCAGGCTGATTCTGCTGCTAACTTTAGCAAATAGTAACTGATCTGTGCCTCGACTGCTCACATTTACTACAGACAACAAACTCGAACCCAACCCATGCGGTGCACATGTACATGTACACGTTCAAACACAGTTGATTTTTTTTACGAGCTCAGATGTCGCTGTTATATTACCAATTCATATACAGCCACAGTTTAGAGCGATACCGCCCTCTGCTGGTTTATATTGATCATCCTACAATGGAGAATGATGTGAAAAAAATAATCCTTAAGAATAATTCTTAACATTTTTAAGGTTTTATTTACGTAGTGTTCCTTTCCATAAAATTAGCAAAAATTTTGCACAAAGTAAAATTTTTTTAATAAACTTAAAGCTAAAAATTAACCATATTTTTTTTCTAATCACAGCATGATTTGCGAAAGAAAAAGGCAAAAACACAGGCTGGGGATTCATCTTTCAATGGATAGATAGAAAATAACCACTGATCGTTGTGTATGAATAGCTAAGAAATCGGTGATGACATAATATACAACAAAAGAGTCATGGCCCTTCCTCCTCTCCTCTTCCCCTCTCTCTCAAACACACAAACACAGAGAGTCATAACTCTGGTGAATAATTGATTATCAGTGAAATTGCTGGGCTCTTAGGTTTCCTGCCTCATTGTCTGTGTTTCAGGTCGATGGCTGCAAAAGAAAAAGTTAAACTTTGACTCATCCTCTTCTCACGCATTCACTATCTCTCTCTCTCACACACAGACACAAACATCTTTGAGCAGCTTTTCTGAATAGCTCCACTTTGTTCACCATTGCTGCCTCTTGTCTGTCTCTTTTCACCTGGTTCACTGAAATGACCCTTAAAAGCTCTACATGAACACTATCTGAACCCAGCCCTTGCCCAGTCTGAAAAATAATAATAATTAAAAAACCAAAACAAGGGAGCACATGTTTGATTAATGTGTCACAAAAATCACAAACTAACTCTCTACTTGTTATTGGTTATTGTATTTTTCACCCTTGTTAGTTAACATAAAAATAAACAAACAAACAAAAAATTCAGAAGAAATAAACCTAATTTATTACAAGCAGGCAGAGTCAAGGACGGCTATTTTAGCGCTAAGTGGTTGAAGCTAATTTAATCTAAGCATTAGAGTTCAGTACAGAAAGATGTAAAAGACAGATAATATGAGTAGATGTAATAAATTTATTAAGTTAAAAACATATTAGCATTCTTCTAGGTAATGACAAATACAGTAGCTATTTTATAGTTTATGTTTTACATTTTACAGGAGGTTAAAGGCTGAGCTAATCTGCTGCTTGAGAGCATTAGCCACAACAGAGACCCAAGTGTCTTTTCTCTCATAATCTTTTTTTGAAACCAGGAGGGCCATAATTATTAACATGGATGTTTTAGTAAACTGTTTTAAGGATATGCCCTCACTTGGCCAAGAGGCAACGTCTCTGTCATTGGTGCGAAACTCCAGGGTTCACCTCCTGGGTAAGTTAAATTCCCGGTTAGGGTAATACGTTTACAGTAGGCTCACCACCCGCAGGAAGGTATGGTGCGGTGTAATGTGATTTTGGGTGGCAGTCCTGGAGACTGCAGCCCCAGCAACCCAGTAACAGGTGAAGATTTTACATTTAGTAAGTTTAACTTGTTTAAACATAATTTGGCAAATTATTATATTGTATTATCCTATAATTTGTTATATTATATCTTAGTTAGAATGATTATTATTTTAATAGTTATATTTACTATAATCTTTATGGCAAAACTAATGCTGTGCTTCATCAAGACCAGTTGTTCTTCATGGAGAGTAGGTCTCACACACACCTACACACCAGCAGGTACACACACAAACTCAGGGAGCCTCTGGTGCTCATCATTTGTCGTCTGTTGTTGCAGGAGAAGCAGAGAGAGCTCAGAAGGAGGAAAAGAAGAAGAAAATGCCTCGAGACTCACTGATTCCCTTCGACAACATCAGTAAGGCATTTAATGTTTATTTCACCTTATCGTTCCTGCATCCTGATAGAACGCTTTGGTGACAAGTGAAGAAGGCAGTGAAACAGTATTGATTGTGCTTAACTGATGGCATAAATAGACTAACTCATTTGTCAATAATAGTAAAAAATGATAGAATGCACAGAAAGTAAATATATGAAATGCAATTTTTTTCTAGGATTTAAGGTAGTTCAAGGGAGTTTATCACATGATTTTCTCTTAAGTTATACTGACAGAATTGCAAATTATTTAGCTGTATGGAATCAAATAATCATATGGTTTATTACTGTGCAACAGCACCTTTCACTGCTTTAATTCATGGTCTACCGTAGAAAACTATTAACTTTTTACAGATTTTTACAGATAACTATTAACTTTTACACCAAAAAGCTATCAAGGAATAATCAATGATTTTGACACCATAGATGCTTCTGCCTTCTGCGGTCAGTTTGACACCTGCTGTGTCTTGATGATCTGACAAACAGAAATGTACAAAACATGCACTGTCATTTCACAGAATCCATGTAAATTATACAGTCTGCTAAAATGGTCAATGACCAAAATCTGTCACGGGGTCATGGAGCCTGACCTAGCATGGGCCTTGTGACCCTGTCTCCCTTCACTGGACCTTTGTCTGAGTCTTTTATGTCCCTCTACTGCACATGTCCATAATGACCTGTCCACTCCGGTTACAGCAGAGGACACACACCAGTGGACAGACCACAATAGATCTCTTCAGTTCTCAAGCTGTCAGTGGTTCTTAACGTCCACCTCTTCATCACATTTTTGAAGTAAACAATAGTACCTGGTAGACGGTGAAGCGAGCTGAGGGCTGCAGGGTGGGTCTAGAACACCTTCTGGTACACCTCCACCCACAGACAATGAGCAACAAGCAGAAAAAAGTTTCAATTAACTGATAGGTAAAATTATTACATAATTGTCTTCAGGTCCTTTGTTTTATACAAAGAAGTACAAGCATACTAAAATATATTCATGTTTAATGAAATATCACAACAATCCATCGAAACAGGACAGGAAGTAATGACACCGTTGCCCATGTACGGTACCTTCTTTCTTTTCAGTCTGTCCCTTCTTCATGGGTTGCTAAAGCAAATCACTGTTGTCCATTTCCCCCCATTTTTCCGGAACCTTTACTCTAACTCATCTAGCTTTTTCTCCAAACCTTCCAGTCTGTGTTGTACCTCATTCCTGATCCTCTCCATCCTTGTCTCTACTACAGAGAATCTTAGCAGCTTTAACTCTGCCACCTCTATTCCATACATGATGGCTGGTCTGACTGGTGTCCTGTTAATCTTTCCCTTCACCTTAGCTGGTACTCTTCTATCACAAATCACTCCTGACACTTTACTCCAACTGTTCCATCCTGTCTGCACACTGTTGTTCTATTCTCACACATATCCTGCACCAATTTAGCATACTTCTCTGCCACTCCTGACATCTTCATAAAACCACAATTCCTACTTTGCCTCACTGTTTTCTAAATCTGAAAAAATGCAGTTCCCTCTGAGCTCCTTCTCTCTGTACCTCTCTATTAACATCTTAAAGCAAATATTGCATTTATGCCACTCTTTCTAGGCATGAAACCTTAATGTTGTTGATAAATCTTCACTTAATTCATCAACTTGGCTTCAACAGCTTTTTCCCAAATCTTTATTGCATGGCCCATATATTTTACTCCACTTTGTATCCTTGCTATAATACATAAACTAGGATTTTACATAGAGTACGTCATTTAAATAACTAAGTACATTTATGATTTTTCTGCAGGTAATGACGATGAGGTAATATCACCTGAGAGGAAACAGGAAAAAATTCAAAGAAGAAAAAGAAGGGAAGGAATCGAGGAAAGAAAGAAAAAGAAGAAGGCAACCAGAAGGAGAAGTGAAAGATCAGACCTTGATGAACAAGGGGTGCAGTTGGAAATCGACAGAAGGGACGAGGACAGGAGGAAAAGAAAGAGGAACACTGAACACAGTAGAGGTGAAGAAGAAGAGAGTCACAAGGAAAGAGAAGACGAAAAGAGAAGTGGAAAGACAGCAAAGGCGAGAAAGAATATCAGAAATGAAAACAGTCAAAATGTCCAGAAAGAAGAGGAGAAAAAAGAGCAGGAAGAAGAAACTGAGAAGAAATCTAAGAAGAAAATGAAACATGGACAGTCCAAAAAACATGAAGCAGAGGCAGAGAGTGAAGTGAAACATGAGCTAAAAGAGGAAACACTGGATGTGAGAAAGAAAAGCACCAAGACGGTAGCTGAGACTGGGTTTGTAAAATGAACATAACAAAGGATCAGTAACAGGAAACAGATCTGGTACCTAAAATAGTTGATAAATGAATCTAAGGACAT
Organism: Paraplagusia blochii; assembly: GCA_016785265.1. Lineage (NCBI taxonomy): Eukaryota > Metazoa > Chordata > Actinopteri > Pleuronectiformes > Cynoglossidae > Paraplagusia > Paraplagusia blochii. The sequence goes on along the minus strand of JAFBJS010000267.1, from coordinate 132,303 downwards.
AAAATGGCATTGTCCATGGTCCAAACCATGAGTTTCATTTGACAAGAAAACAAGAACGTTGTATGGCCACACTGCTAATATACTAAAAATATTATTCTGTTTTAATCCTTAGCTCGGAGCAGGAGTCCAGTGAGGACACTGAAGAAGTCAACACGGAGGACCAGCAGGACAAAGAGGACCAGGAGAATCGTGTGAGGCCAGGCTCTCTATCTCCAGAGGAATTGGAAAAGTTAAAGGAGGCGGTGGAAGAGAGGAAGAAGCTGATCCAGAGTCTGAGAGGAAAACCCTGGTCTATGAAGAAAAAGCTTCTCACTTTGAGGTACTTCATGTCAACAGGTCTAGATTTGGACAAAAGTAGTCAAGAAACAAGAGTAAAGTCTTTACTTTGGTTTGTCTGTTTTCTGTTAGGGAGTCTCAGGAGTTTGTGGAGAAGTATGAAGGAGCTCTGGGCAAAGCAAAAGGCAGGAAGCTCTACGCCTACAAAGTCGTCATGACCAAAGCAAGAACCTCACTTTTGAAGAAATGAATACTTTGTTCAGTAGATTGCAAAGATTTTCTCACAAATATAAACAATAAACTTTTTCTTCCCCAGAAATGGATGAAGTTCCAACGAGACTTTGAGAACTTCAAAACTGCTTGTATTCCTTGGGAAATGAAAATCAAAGAAATTGAAAGTCGGTCTTTTTTTTATCAAAGCCATACCCGAAAAAAAAAAAAACATGAGTGATAGTACGCCTTTAACTCACCTACCTTTTGTCATTCTCTCAGGTCACTTTGGATCCTCTGTGGCCTCATACTTCATCTTCCTGAGGTGGATGTATGGTATCAACATGATTCTCTTCGGTCTGACCTTCGGTCTGGTCATGGTACCAGAGGTACGACAACGCTGTCTTTCATCAACTATACTTCTCCAATGGATAAAGCCGGAAGATAAAGGTTCTTCCTGAAGAGAAACGTTCTACAGTTTGTCTTTAGGTTCATGGAGCAGCATTTGGGATTATTTTGTAATTAATGCATTATTAAAGTTTGTGTCAAACACACAACTCTCCGGATTTACCATTCGAAATGAAGAATTTCTCTTAAATGTTCTGAAAACTACTCTTTTTTTTTTTACCGCACACCATTTTACAGAACGATTAAAAATTCTTCCAGTAGGTGGCAGCAGTACGCTATTTCAGCTAAGCTACAGAGAGTATATTAGCGTAGCCTAAACAGGTGCGGGTATCACTCTTAAGTGAACCCAGAATTATATTTAATCAGAATATACGCTTATACATTTTATGAACAAAATACGTTTTTCAGACCTTTATTTGTATTATTACTGCATATAAGTTAGGCTACATAAGTTTAGCTAAAGATCCCAGTTCTGTATAACTCAATAATCCTTAAAGCTGTAAGAAAAATAACTTAAATATAGAACATTACGAACAGAACGACCAAATAATCACTAATATGTTTTAAAATTATTTTTGAAGTGAATATGTGAATTATATATATATATTTGTGTGTTATTTTTTTCCTGACAGGCATTGATGGGAAAGCCCTATGGCAGCATCCCAAGAAAGACTGTCCCCAGGTCTGATGAAGCCAGTGCCATGAATTTTGCTGTCCTGTGGGACTGTGGGGTGAGTTAACATCTTGGTCGTTGTTGGTTCTGTAACGTGGCAGCTAACACGCCTGCCTTGAGAGGTAAGACTTATTTCCAGAGTGAATAAAGGAGGGCATGATGGACGCAATAGGCAGAAGACAGGAGGGAGAGCTGGAGGTGATGCTGAGATTCTCTTTAGGAGAGACAAGGATGGACAGGATCAGGAATGAGGTGAGTAGAGGGACAACACAGACAGAAAGGTTTGGAGAAAAAGCTAGAGAAGACAGATTGAGATGGTTTGGACATGTTCAGAGGAGGGACAGTGGATAGATTGGTAGAAGAATGATCCCAGAGATGGAGCTACCAGGTAGGAGACAAGGAGGAGATTGATGGATGCAGGACATGGAAGTAGTTGGAGTTATAGTAGAAGATACAGAGGACAGGGTAAGATGGAAAATGTTGAGTTCCAATGGCAAGGAGATGAAGAAGAAGATTTGATTCATATTCCAGTCTCATATTTCTCCCAAATAATGGAACATCATTTGACATTTTGGCATAAAACAAATCAATTTTCTTTGATGAAAATGAAAGACTATGATTAACCATCTATTAACACTTTGCTCAATCTTCAGGGTTATGCCCAGTATTCAGTCCTTTTTTACGGATACTACAATGACCAACGATCTGTTGGCTGGTTGAAGTTCCGTATGCCTCTCTCCTACTTCCTGGTTGGTGTTGGAACAGTGGCCTACAGCTACATGGTGGTCATAAGAACGTATGGTTCTATCACTACAGCATGTGCACAAGTTGAATGCTGATGTACATTCTGGTTATTCCGATCACTCCCTGTTTGAAGGATGGCCCGTAACGCAAACGAGTCTGGGGTGGGAGATGATAACAGCTTCAACTTTAGCTGGAAAATATTCACCAGCTGGGATTATCTGATAGGAAACACAGAGACTGCAGACAACAAGTTCGCCTCCATCACCACCAGCTTCAAGGTCAGAGCAGTGATAATCTGAAGAGTTTTAGTTCAGCCTCAACTTCATATATGTTTCCGTTGTCCCCACATCACTAAAATGTCCCCCTTGACTGTCTAACATTTAAAATAAAAGTTTTGTTCCCATAACTCAGCTGTTTGTCTGGTATAGACATATTGAACAAGATGAATTTCCCGTTTTGAATCTTCAGGAGGCCATATTAGAAGAACAAGAGAACAGAAAAGACGACAACATTCATTTGACGCGGTTCCTGAGGGTTCTGGCCAACTTCCTGGTCTTGTGCTGCCTGGCAGGAAGTGGCTATCTTATCTATTTCGTAGTCCGACGTTCGCAAAAGTTTGCTTTAGATGGACTGGAGAATCACAGTTGGTGGGAAAGAAATGAGGTAGAATATTTTGTTAAAGATAAACAAACATCTGTGTGTTTATTACATAGTTTTTTTTGTTAAATAGGTGTATATTTATGTTCATTTACTAATCTTACCGTATTTTATTCTTGTGTCTGTCTTCACCCTGTGTCCTCTAGGTGAACATGGTGATGTCATTACTGGGGATGTTCTGTCCAATGCTGTTTGACGTCATCAGTACTCTGGAGAACTATCACCCCCGGGTGGCGCTGCAGTGGCAGCTTGGTCGGATTTTTGCTCTTTTCTTAGGGAACCTCTACACCTTCATCATTGCCCTGATGGATGAGATCAATGTCAAAGTGAGAGACACCAATTGCTGATTGATTTTATCAGACATTCTTTCAAAAAAGTAATTATTTTCTCTCTCTCCAGAGAGAGGAGGAAAAGATCATCAAGTTCAACATCACCATGTGGGAATCCAGCCTTTACAATAGCACAGTGTTAGAAAATGGAACCACCATTTCACCCATCAATATTCACCCAGCTGATGTTCCTCGGGGTCCCTGCTGGGAGACCATGGTGGGACAGGTCAGGTTCTGAAAGTCCTGTTGTGGATATGACAATTAAAGACAAACCTTATAACTTATAAAATAAGTGCAAAAAGGTAATCACTATGATATCACTATTGTAAAAATTGTATGTATATAATTGAGGTTAATATTATGTTATTAACAATATTTCCCAATGTAAACATGAATAAAGTGAATTATTTTATGCCAAGTACTGAATCTTGAGGAACTCCGTACTTCACTTGTGTATAACCAGTGGAAATATTGTTGACATGAACAAACTGAATATTTAGATAAGTATAATGTGAACCAGTGCAGTACCCTCAATGTCACATTTTGTTCATATTTTTCAATTTTTTTTTTTTTTGGAGGGACACAGGAGTTTGTGCGTCTCATCATCTCCGACACCATGACGACCTACATCACGCTGCTGATTGGGGATTTCATCAGAGCTATACTGGTCCGATTTCTCAACTACTGCTGGTGCTGGGACCTGGAGGCTGGATTTGTGAGATGTTTTATTTAGCTTTAGTTCAATTGTAAACAGAGACAAATCCAGATCGACTCATGTTTCTCATTATTTGACTAAAGCCGTCCTATTCGGAGTTTGACGTCAGTGGAAATGTACTCGGCCTGATCTTCAACCAAGGAATGATTTGGTGAAAAAATAAATATAACAAAGTGTGGATCTGTGGCTCTGCGGTGGTTCCTTAGAAACATGTTCTTTGTTCCACTACTGCCCTCTTTTCAATTGCAGGATGGGAGCCTTTTACGCCCCCTGTCTGCCTGCCCTGAATGTGCTGCGCCTCCACGTGTCCATGTACCTGCAGTGCTGGGCAGTAATGTGCTGCAACGTTCCTCAAGAACGTGTCTTCAAGGCGTCCCGGTCCAACAACTTCTACATGGCCATGTTGCTGGTCATCCTCTTCCTGTCCACGCTGCCGGCCATCTATACCATCGTTACTATCCCGCCCTCCTTTGACTGCGGCCCCTTCAGGTACCACCCGTTCTTTGTGGATTTGGACTCTTTTTCTATTGTTTTCATCATAGTTCTTGTTCATCAGTGGGAAGAAGCGGATGTTTGATGTGATCCACGAGACTTTGGAGTCCGACTTTCCCTCTTGGTTCGGTAAAGTTTTCATCTACGCTTCCAACCCTGGGCTGGTTCTGCCCTTCATCCTGCTCATGGTGTGAGTCCGCCCACACAACTAAACACGTTTAAGTACTTTCAAAGGTGACACATGTTACTCACATTCATCATAGTAATGTTCACTGTCATGGAACCAAAATTATGATATAAAAGTATAAATATAACAGGCTTCTCATAACAAACCAGCAACAAGAATACTAGTCACTAGAACCAGGAGTCAGTCTTTTCCTGGAATATAAATAATATTTTATGTTAATCTTTTTTTTTTTACAGACTCGCCATCTATTACCTTCAGTCCACGTCAAAAAGCTACAGAGAAGCAAATGTGGAACTGAAGAGAAAACTACAAACAGTAACAATAGCAACATTATTTTTCTTTCTGCCAACAACTGCTGTGATAAAAACCTGACTCAGAGTCACTAATGTGTCTCTATTTACTTCATCACATTAAAAGTGACATTTGCACATTGTCATGTCGCCCCCTTCTGACAGCAAAATGAAGAAAATAAGAAGAAGAACAAACAAGCAGCTCTGAAGGCTCAGCTGGACCTGGAAGAGGCGCGGAAAGTGGCATCACAGACCAATAAACCTCAACATAAAAGTGAAATTTTACATGGCTAAAAATATATAACTTTTTAAAATCATATTTTATAATTGTTCTCAATACAGGCGTCATGGTTCCTTTTGGGCTAAATTCTTCTCCATTTTTTCTAAAGCTGATGTAGAAGAGAACTTTGATGATCACCTAAGGCCTCATCATGGTAAGAATGGATGTCAACGTCCTCCTGCTGCAGATCAAGAGCATCAAGGTCTGGCCAGCAGGTCTTATCACCGTGGCCACCAAGGAGCAGCAGGACACCTGCCTGGTTTCCACCAGCAGGAGGAAACAAGGATGTACGGCAGTTTGAAGAGACACTGAGAAACAGCGGAGTGAAGAACAATAACAGCAGATACTGGAGCAAGAGTTAAAGCAAAAAAGCTGAAAACGGCAGTGAAAAGAACACAAGCCATAACATATATTTTTTACAATTTTAATCTCAGACTGGAAACAATTGTTGTACCTTATTTTCTACCACAGTAACTCCTGGACTATAAGTTGCAATATTTTTTTATCCTTTTGCTGGGTTTGTGACTTGTTCTCAGATGCAACTTATAACTTACAACTTATATGAAAATGCATTAAGGAGATATTAAAAAAGTCTTTCCTTCCTACTGCTGTCAGACTGCACATTTTGTAATATGTCCAAATTTTCATGCATACATTCTACAATAACTGTCTACTCAGTCCTTGAATTTACAGTACTACTATGATTTCCCTCGTGTAAATAACTCGCTAATACTGTTCATATTGTTTTTATGCCCTTATAACCACATTACTCTAGTGTATTTTGTTTTACTGAAGTGTTGTATAGTGAATATTTGTAGAAATGTTGTCTTATCTTTACTTCTGTATCTTTGCCTTTTCATTTTTTGCAATTTCCTCATTTGTAGGAAAGAAAAGGTTTTTATAACCTTTTGTTATTGTCACATGGACAGACACTGGAGGTTCACTGAGTGGTTCTTTAACTGGTAAAATGATGTCACCCCGATGCCTTTTCCTTTTTAATCAACATACATCCGTCTACCCTTTACAGTCTGGCTGCGGTCAACCTGACACCCTGGAAATGCTAGCCAGCCCTATTGATCTACCTTGACCCGATCAAATCCACTTCCACTGATTTTCTCCATTCATTCTGACCATGTAAAAGCATTAAGTTTTCATCGTCACAGACATTAGATCAGGAGAAGAAGGAAGTACTGAGGCCAAGAACTGCCAATCACATGATTTAACAAAGTCTAAGAAGAAAGTCAATCCGCCCTCTTCTCTGCCCCGTCCACTTCCATCTGGTTTGTGCGGGTAACACTAATCCCCTGATCTCCGCTCGATCACCTTCCTGCTGAAGTTGTTTTTCTCTGGCTCTGACCCACACTTCCTACAACGTGGGGAGAAAACCGAGCCCTGAGGGCCTGTACACGCAATGCATTTCTGAACTTGTATATTTTCTGCACCAGAAGTAATACCCACAACTGTTGTGTATCTGAGTCATGAAAACCTCAGTGATCTTTTCCTGACAGTGCTGTGACATCATTGTGTATTTACAGTTGAACCATTCGAAACTTTGGAACAAAATCTGAAGATTTGACATTAGTTTGCAAACAAGTTGTGCAAACTAATAAACACTGAAAACTTTTGTCTAACAGACAAAGTGTAAGACGACATTCATGTGCAGGGCCACTGTAGAATTGCAGAAAGTTTAGCATCCACGGTATGAGAGACAACAGAGATTGGCAACTGGGCAACAGATACAAGACGCCTTCTCAAGACCGATTAAGACGCAACATAAACTGGCGCCTAGATAACAGTAACAAAATGTACCTTTGTCAATGTCAGTGTCACAGCATTCTACATTTCAGAGGTTTGACGCATGTCTTGAATGTCTCGTAATATGACTGTCTGATAATGTCCAAAAAACTGTATAAGAAAAGCACGCCTGTATCAGTATTTGGGATTTGTTGGTGAGACTGCTGATGAGTTGATTTGTGTTGGACCTGCCATGGTCAGAAACCTTTTGATACAATAAATCTCCCGAGACGGAGAAGTGTGTCCTGTCCTGTTTATTTATAGACAACGCTTTCTACAATACCAACTCCACCAGACATCTGCAAACTAAGGGCCCGGGGCCAGATTTGGCCCATTGACCTTGTCCAAATTAAATAATTTATTTATATTACCATTATACTTATGTCTCTTCCCTGCATTTAAAAATTAGAAATTAAGCAATTTGACTTTTATATGACATTTATCCTAGTGCTAATTTTCTTTCTTTCTACTCTCGGCCACTGTGTCCAATTTTAGGTCCAACTATGGCCCACCAGTCAAAAGGTTAGCCCACCTGGACTCTAGATGCTCAAAACTGCCCACTTTGTGCTCTCTAGGGCCTAGAGAGCAGTGGGTGGGGATGATGCCATGCTTAGTGCACCTCAGGGTTAACTTGGCAGATTCTAACCTGGAACCCTCAGGACCCCAGACTTTAGCACAAGGCCACCTCTGCCCAAAGTGTTTCTTTTTGCAATTTAACATCTTTAAGGAAGGATGATGGTAAACAAACCCCAAAGGAATGAAAAATTACTTTGAAATGTGATTAAGGAAGAGCTCTCCCTGTCGTGCATCAGTTGCCTGATGAAGTAGCTACGCGCCGTCTGTCATTTATGTAACCCATCCTGGACGTGAGTAGGGCTTTGTGTTAGCTACAGCAAAAGCAGCTTCTCTGGTTTCCTTCTGAAACATTTAACAGCTTTAGATCTGACATTTGACCAGAACCTTCCACCTACTGCCATACAAAAAAGTTTGGAAATAAAGTTCTTATTTTAGACTTGATTAAATCAAATGTGAAAGCACAGAGTTGAAATGGGGTTTAGACATTTTACACAGGAATGCACAACATTGAGCTCAGAGTTCATATACAGTATAGCATTTATAAAACATAAAATTTTATGGAGTATAAAAGGAGCATCAACCACAGATTCTGAGTTTCATAGATTTTGTGGAATTGAGGTTTTACATTTAATAGTATTTTTAGTCTTTTTTCTGCTTCATTTGTCTTTTGTTGTATCCGTACCTTTGTTACCTGTAAATAACAGAGCGTCCCACTTTCTAAGAGAGCTGTCTGACTTTTTTCACTTTTCCCACACACTTACCTAACTGTGTCAAAGGACACCTGACCCTTACGCTGACATGTGCTTCGCATCAGTTTTCTGTGTCACAACTAAAGAAGAAAAACAACGAGAAATCATATCTTTATATTAAGCAGTAAAAAAAAACACTCGGCCGTTGGAAACTCATACTGTAGAAATTTAACACAAACATCTGTTTAATGTAAACATGCATTTGTGAATGACACGTCCTTTGTTTGACTCCACCCCCCTGAGGTCCCTACTTATCATTTAATGGAGTTGTTTCTTTGACTGTTGTCAAGGAGCCAGCAAGTGTGTGTTCGGTGTGTGTGAGTCAGAACTGTTTTCATTCAACGACGGAGGCTAGAGAGCAGTAGAAATGCCTCCAAGAAGAAAAAACCATGCTGCACTTGAAGATGGTGAGAAGATTTTATTTTTATTTTATTTTATTTAACAATAAGAAAGCATGCATGGTCATAATTGAATTTCTTTTTATTTTATTTTATTTATTATTTTATTTTTTATAGGCATCACAACTAGTTATTTCTTTAGATATCATATAATTAAGATTTTTTTTTACAGTTATCATTTATTTTGACTTAATATTATGGAGTATTGATCATATAGGAAATACAAAAATGCTAATTCATTTTATTTTTAATTCTGTTTCTTTCTCCTGTTCAGTTGGAATGGATGTGGACGCAGAAGATGACTATGGAAGTGAAGGTCAGTAATTGAACCCAAACAGCATTGCCATATATTTTGAACGCATAGTCCACAGAGATTTCATGTCAATGTTGAGCAACATTAGTCAAAGTTAAAAGATCATATTTTGTCTGATAACGTTTTCTTTTCTGATTGGACATCATTTTCAGAAGAGGCCAGGAAACGCAGTAAAAACAGAAGAACCAAACCTCAACGAAGAGCCAAACCTGCCAGTGAAGATGAAGACGAGGATGAGGATGATGCACCGAGAAGGAAAGGGCGCAAGAAGAAGAAGTCCGAAGACAGTGATGAGGACGGGGAGGACAAACGCAGCGTGAAGAGCAAAGGGTCCAAAGCTTCGAGGAAAAAAGGGGGAAAGGCAGATAGTGATGATGAAAGTGAGGAAGAGCGAGGGAAGAAGAAAAAAGGAGGCAAAGCCGCAACCAAAAAAGAGACGGAGGAGCAGAACAAGAAGGGAAACGGGAAGGGAAAGGGAAATGGAAAAGATAAGGATGGTGACAAAGACAAAAAGAAGAAGGGAAAGAATAACAGGTGCAGTATTCTGTGACTCACCTACTGTACACGCTGCACAAACACAGCTCTATAGGCAACAGCACTGAAACTGATGAACCAACCTGGAACCAGGACGGAAACTGACAGAAAAAACATTGTCACTGAAAATCTACCTCAATATCATACCTCAAGATATTGTTCACATACAAGATAACTGAAAAGATGTTTTAATCAATCCTCCACACTAAAGGTTAGGGTTGTCCCATAACATCGTCCGACGGTCATTATTGGCCTGATTTGACCATGTTATGCATAATGTCATTGGTTTTACTCGAATAGTGAAAAACCAGATGCTGAATTTTGCCAAATACAGTGGGACCTCAGCTTTCGAACGCCTCATCCCTCGACCAACTTAACCCTCGACCAAAATTTTCGAGAAAAATTTGCTTTCTTTTTCGACCAAATTACAGCTTTCAAACGGCCCGCGTCAAGCCGAGACAAGTCGAGAGAGCTTTCGCGCTCGGCTGAGTCAAGCTCTCGTTCACGAACAGACCTACGACCAGCGTAGCTTCTTATTGAATCACTTCTTATGGGAAAAATTTATTCAGACCTCAACCACCAACCTGGAACAGATTAAGTTTGAAAGCTGAGGCACCACTGTAATATATCTCCCAAAAATAGTTTTGGGGATAAGGGGTTGTACGTTGAAGTAAAAGTCACTAGATGGCAGTATTGCAACTCACTAAATTATTCTCATTCTCGTCATTCTCAATAGTGGTTTGTAAAGATGAATAACCATAATCAGGTCTTTATCGGTATCGGTTGATATCTGAAATGAACGATATCGGCATGTGGAATATCAGTAAAATGTTAAATGGATTGGACATCCCTAACAAAGATGATCGAAAGAATCAGTGATCTAAACAAGAAAATTGAGCTATTGTTCCATAAAAAAGGGTTATTTTCTTTATTAACTTTAGTGTGGTGAATGGTTGACATAAAATTCACTTCAAGTTTATTTTACTTAAAATGCCTTAGTGACTGAGTGGCAGTTGTTATTGCTTCTTGCAGCCAACAGGTGATGCACCTTTACATTTGTAATAGTATTATCCTGATCAATCATGACATTTACTCATGTTATCACAACCGCTCTATATGTCTGATGTGAAATGTATTTACTTTTTTGCCTTTATTGTATTCATGGTGATGCTAACACTAGCCAAAGGTTAAGCCTGAAACTCCATAACATTAGAAGCAGAATGTTATAGCCATATCTATATATTAAAATGAAAACATTGTCCCAACAGTTGAATGTTTAGGCTGCGTCCCAACACAGCCTAAACATAAACGGTATTTTAAGCTAAAAAATGCTACCTGTCGCCATACATTTAGCCGTAAACTACCTAAGAATCTCATTACCTCAAAGATGTACACTTACAGAGATTTACATATTTACTCATTACCGTTATATCAGTCACTGTGTCTGGGGACGTTCACTCAAAGTTCTGTTTACAGTATTTTTTTTTCTGATGAACTCAGCTCAGTGTTTTGGACCGTTGTTAAAGTCCAACTGTGAGCTTCTGTAGATTTTTGTCTTTTTTGAGACGCTGATCGGTGACAGCTCTTTTCCTCCACCAGCTCCTCCTCTGACTCCGACGATTCGGACGAGGACTCAATGTCAGAGGGAGAGCTCGCAGCCCTGAAGGAGGAGGTGGAGGAGAAGAAAAAGCTAATAGCCACACTGAGGAACAAACCATGGCGAATGAAGAAGAGACTCCTCCTACTCAAGTAAAATCAAGTGCAATGACTGACATTGTGTTTGGTGTTTCCTGGTTTCATACTTTTTCCCCTGCTATTTATACTTATCCCTTTTGTTATGTGCATGAGATGTTGAGTGTGTAACATTAAAGATTTACTAATGTTAAGTTTGTTGTTTGCCATCTCTCTTTGTCTTATCCATGATGGTCTCTAGTGCAGGGGTCCCCAACCTTTTTGAAACCTAGAGCCACGTCCTAAATTCTGGGACTTACAGTAGTGTCCATTCTTCTGACCATCATAATTGCATCCATTAGAATATCATTGTAAGTGCAACCTTTTTGGGTTAGCTTCATTTTTTTAAACACACCTGCGGGCACTTTAGGTAGACCATGGGGGCTACCAGGTGCGTCCAGGTATCAGGTTGGTGACCCCTCGCTCTAGTGAATATAAATGATGACATCTGGTTATGGTTACTCGATGTCATTGTAAAGAGTTTTTGAGTGCAAGGTGTTGCAACTGCATTACTAAGCAGAAAATCATCAGCATAACAGTTTATATGAGCTTGAGTGTGAACTAGATAATAAAGATTCTTATAAAAATGTCTTCTGTTTCCAACATTGGTTGCCCACTCACCCTATGTGATAAGAACTCGCAATTTACCAATATATCAATTAGCATATTAGCTCGTAGCTCTAAACATCATATGAGGTTCAGAGCAAGACTAAGTGCCAATCACAATCTGATTACAGTCAGAGATTAGGCTTTGACTAAACAAATGACTGAGAGTTTATAAAATGTTAAGAGAAAACACTAGCACAGGAAGCTAGGCTAACTGTTTATTTGGCTCTTCCAGTTTTGAGCTAAACTAAAAGACGGGAAAAATCAAAGTGGAAGTTTTTCATGGTGTTTTGATAGTGGCACTGTTTGTAGTCTCTCCTTACAGTCCCTTTGCTTTTAGTTAAGGTTTATGTCGGGCCTATTTTATAAATGCAAAGTTTTTGGTACTGTTCCCAATTTCAGGTACTACCGTGGATTACGTGATGGAAACCAACATTGTTGGTGTTGCACCTTGCTCTACTCGTTCTTTACAATGCTTCTAACACCTGTTTATTATCGTGGAAAGGTTCCTGAATAGTGAACTGTCTGTGTTTTACAGAGAAGCTCAGGAGTTTGTGGAAAAGTTTGAGGGCGCTCTAGGGAAAGGAAAGGGCAGGAAGCTCTACGCCTTCAAGGTCATGATGACAAAGGTAAAGCAGTTCACACAAGTGCAGCATGAAAAGTATATATATATATATAAAAAAAACAGATTATATGAACAAAATTGTCTTTTGTTTTGTCTTTTTTCCTTTCTCAGAAACTGATCAAATTCAATCGTGACTTTGAAAACTTTAAAACTGCCTTCATACCCTGGGAGAGGAAAATCAAGGAAGTAGAAAGTTGGTGTCTGGAACTTTTTTTTGGTTGATAATAACTTTTCTCATGACAATATCACAGCCTCAGTTTTTTATGTACTTTTTCGTTAAACACAGGCCACTTTGGATCATCTGTGGCTTCTTACTTCATCTTCCTGCGTTGGATGTATGGGCTGAACATGGTTCTTTTTGGGTTCATGTTTGGTCTGGTGGTTCTACCTGAGGTGTGTGCTTCTTTCTCATTACCTACTGTTCTACAGTTTTTTTTACGTGCCTGATTTCCTTGTCCTTTAATTAATTGCCAGATCTTGATGGGTCTTCCTTATGGCTCCATTCCCAGGAAAACTGTCCCCAGGGAAGAGCAGGCCACGGCCATGGACTTCTCTGTACTCTTTGACTTTAATGTGAGGATAAAATGAAAAATATTTATTCTTAATCTTAATCATTTATCTTTTTTACTTATATTTATGAAGATTCTCAGTCATCCAGGTTATGGTTAAAGAGTTTGGTTGGGCAACGGGACATGAACATTCTTTAGAAATCTTCTGATTTAGGCCTGTCCCTTTTTCAGGGGTTGCCACAGCAAGTCATGTT
>JAFBJS010000267.1:102381-116133 GCA_016785265.1 Paraplagusia blochii | reverse complement strand
TTCCTGATCCTGTCCATCCTTGTCTCTCCTAAAGAGAATCTCAGCATCTTTAACTCCTCCACCTCCAGCTCTGTCTCCTGTCTTCTACCTTTTCCTAGTGTCTCTTATCCATCCATCATGGCTGGTCTCACAACTGTCCTCTAAACCTTTCCCTTCACCTTAGCTGACTTTCTCTTTTGTCCAGCTGTTCCAATCTGATTGTACTCTACTCTTCACCTCTCTTCCACAGTCTCCTCCAGTCTCCACTCCTTGTAACCTCACCATTCCACTATTTTTCCTCTGTCTTGTTTACTATGTATGTATTTTTATCATATCATATCAATTACCTTTTCCTATTTTCTGCTTGTCTTCCATTTTTCCCCAGGAATTTGTGAAACTCATTGTGTCGGACATGCAGGTGACTTATCTAACCATCCTGATCGGTGACTTCCTGAGGGCTCTTATCGTTCGCTTCCTCAACTACTGCTGGTGCTGGGACCTGGAGGCTGGATTCGTGAGTAAAAATCGCACTTTGCACCATCAGTGGAGTGTTTGTGGGTCGAAGATTCCTGACTTTGATACAATCAACTTGAAAACTGTGTTTGATTATTTAAGTCAACCTGACACCAAACATGGGGACAGACAGGTGATTGCCTCCGCTGAGTGAAAGAGGAGACTGCAGAGTTAGCGTAATTACCGAGAGAGCGGGAGAGGCGGGGGAGGGAAAGGAGAGAGGGTGGATAGAGACCAGGGAGACAGAAACCTTTGGCAGTGCAGACCTGCCGACAGATGGGTTCAAGCGAGAGTCATTTGCACATCGATCCCAATCTTAAAGGGTTCGTCAAAGATCCAATTAACTACCTGCCAATTTTTTCACCGTACAAAATAGAAGTTCCTTCAATTTTTGACAATAAAACTTCTGTCCTAGCTGTGACACTAGACGTAATGTTGATGTTTATTTTTTATTAGCCTTCATACGGAGAGTTTGACATCAGTGGAAATGTCCTTGGACTTGTCTTTAACCAAGGAATGATCTGGTGAGTTCCATCGCTACAGGTTCTCCAGTTGTGTCCATTAAGACTCAGTTAAACCCCCTTTTGTGTCTCTCTTGTTAGGATGGGGGCGTTTTACGCTCCAGGTCTGGTGGGCTTGAATGTCCTGCGTCTCTTGACATCTATGTATTACCAGTGCTGGGCTGTGATGTCCTGTAATGTCCCCCATGAACGGGTCTTCAAGGCCTCGCGCTCCAATAACTTCTACATGGGCCTGTTGCTGCTGGTGCTCTTCCTCAGTCTGCTGCCTGTCGTATACACCATCATGACTTTACCTCCATCCTTCGACTGTGGACCGTTCAGGTCGGTCATGTCCAATTTTACCATTGTTGGTTGACAATGTATATTAGCCTTAGTCTCCATTTTGAATTTTTATTTATTTATTTATTATGTGTTCTGTCATGCAGTGGTCAGGAGAAAATGTACGATGTGGTGATGGAGACCATAGACCAGGAGCTCCCTTCTTTCATAAGGAACATTTTCACATACGCCACCAACCCTGGTCTCATCATGCCTGGTGTTCTGCTCATAATGTAAGGAAAGATTCTTTTCCCAGTGATAAATGGTGATTTTTTTTCCAGTTCTGGCAGTAATATGTTACTCACAGACACTGTAGGAGAGAATCACAAGGGGGCATCAGTTCACAGACCATTACTCGGGATCAAACTGAGGGATGGACTAAACTATTCAACCATACAGGACACGTTTGACTCCTCTAGTCATAACCAGAATTGGGACTAATGCGTGACGTAACAAAACTACTTTTCTCAGGAACTAATAAGGTACAGCAGTTATTGTTACTGTGGTGTAAACGGGCTCGTTACATGTTACTATCTGTGGTCCAAATGGACGGTTTCTCCCGGCCACGGAGACAGGACTGTGTCTGCTGCCTGTCAGTCATGAGTAAACGACGGCCGTGCACACTAACTGAATCCATGCGTTGAAAAGGAGCGATGATTGGTTGACATAGCTTAACGTTTCATGCTAAGCCAATCAGAAAGAGACCTGGGCGGGTCTGCTAGCCTTATAGGGAAATAAATTAGTCTCACACACACATGCGACGCAGTACAGCAACACACACCCACAAGCAAGACGACGGCAAGTGGCAAGTTAAGGTTACAATAAAGATGGCTGTCACAATGTTTTTATTGTACCACTACATTTCATTATGATAGTTACAACAGAACATTATTATTATTATTTAAAGTAAAGTACAGTAACTAGGTTTTAGTTACTTTTATAATTTAGTACCTAGTAACGTAACTAGTTACTTTTTCAGAGCAGGAACTAGTAAAGTAGTAAGTTACTTTTTTAAAGTAACTTGCCCAACACTGGTCATAACTGCTTTGGATAATAGTGTCTGTCAAATGTAAAGTAATGTAGACAAGGAAATGTATTGGCAGATGTGATCAGGACAGTCTGTCAGTTCTGCCATGCTGCTACATGTTGTTAACTTGTCTACACCTTTGTATCTACAGTATGTGCAGTGTGGTGGTGGGCGGGGTCTGGGAGGGTCATATTGAAACAAACAATTGTGAGGTAGTCGAGAGGCTGTAGTGAGATGTCAACCGCTTGAAAAAACTGTAAAGCGATTCCCTGTTGTATTGCATGAATCCACAGATTAGCACTTTACTACCTGAATGCAGTGTCCAAAGGATACCAGCAGGCAAACCTCGACCTGAAAAGGAAGATGCAAATGGTCAGTAAAAGTGTGTGACATCACGGTTTCTTCCCGCCGGAAAATACATTTGATTTTGTGAGATTGTAACTGAATTTTAGGCTCGAGACGAAGAGAAAAACCGTAGGAACAACAAAGACAGCACCAACCAGGTGATGAAGGACCTCGAGGATCTTCTACCAAACAAGTCACTCATTCCACCGCCCATTGAGGAGGAGGAGCCAACACCTGGTACTGTCACCTAGTCTTCAGTGTGTCTGTCACTGGTTAGCACTCTGGACTATGAATCCTGTGATCCAAGCTTAAATCTCAGTGGAACCTGTTTTGTTGGTGGTCCAATGATGTAGCATCACTTCTGCCTTACTTGCAGAAGTTCCTGGGTTCAAATCCCATTCCTAATTTTATACTCAGCAGCGCCCCCTGTGGGGTAGCCTGTATTTGCAACAATGTACATAATCGATCTGCACATTGGCAGCATGTGTAGGTCATGAAAAATTTCCTTGTACCGCCATGGTACAATGACAATGACTATTTTATTCTATTAAGCATTTGTTCTTTTTATTGATTTTTACACCTGGCTAGAATCTTCATCTTTTATTTCTTTTTTTTCACAGAGGTTGTAGTAGAAAAAGGAGGCAAGTCTCCTAAATCCAAGAAGAAAAAGGACGAAGGAGTTAATCTGCAGAAAGACGTCTCTCTGGCTGCAGAGAACCCAAAAGGTCCAGTGACCAGGGCCCCAGGTCCAAGAGGTGGACCTCAGTCTGGACCTGGACCTGGTCGAGGACGAGGCAGAGGGAGGGGTCGACCTCAGTAGTAACATGTGAAAAAAACATCCATGTACCACATGTGTCAATGAAGTAGAACAGTCTTTATATTGTATATATTTTACTTTATACTTTAGGGCTAATAAGGTACTAATGATGATATGTATATATGACATATATATATATATATATAGCAACAGGACATATGTATATATGTATATGTATACATATATACTGTATCTATACACATATACATATATATTTATATTTATACGTGTTTAGTAAATAAAAATACAGCCGTTAATTTAACACAATAGTCAAATGGACTGTGAGATTCCACAGACCTGTTGAAATGGTGCATTCTACAAACCAACAATCAATGATGACCAAATTCTTTTTATTTTTTGGCAGATTTTTACACAATTCACAATTAATTACAGGTGTGAAAGACATATGTTTACCTGCTATTTGTACTTCTGTTACACATTTTTGTTGTGTTCAAGCAATACGCAGTAAATAAATACATTTTTGTCATATTCAGTTTTTCTAAATAAAAAACTAGAACTGAAATTATTGTGCAAATTTTAAAAAATGTGGAAAATATTCTTTTTTTAATGTACAACAATGATACAGAACACACAAAGGTGCCCTCTACAGGTCAACTATAGCTACTACAGGCGTTGTAAGCGGTTTAAACAGAAGAAGACTCTTGGATAAGGAAACTAGAAATGTCTGAGAGAAACTTTCGCCAAAATCGTATAAACACTTAATTTTCTAATACGTCTCAGAGCCAGATGTTTGATTCCAGTAAATTTGCCAAAACCCAAGCTACGTGTTATCGGATTTTCAAACAAAAACAATATTGATCTTATCAATAATATCAGCTGACCAATATTATCGGACATCCTTAACAAAAATGTAAACGTTGTTGAACTAAGATGATGACTTGTAAAACCCATGTATAAAACCTAAGATTGACATGGTTGGCAGGTCGCAATAAAAAGTCCAATGGGCCGCATCCGGCCCGCGGGCCATAGTTTGCCCATATGTGCTGTTTATGTATAAAGATAATTATATATATATATATATTTATTTGATTGAAGACTATGTTGCAAAACATTTTTAAGATACCTTCTTCACCCAGTTGCCCTCAATGTAACTATTTTGGATCAAGTGATCCCGAACTGAGAACTGACACAGACACCAGCTTTATTTTTCTCTGATATTTTATTGGTTTCAAAGTCCGACGTCCAAACTGTCGTCTTCCATCAGTAATTATGTTGCACGGCAAACATCTCAAACCTCCTCCCCATCCTCCAGGGTCTGTCCTGACTTCAGCTTCACGATCATCTGTCAGAAAGAAGAAAATAAATGGCAACTATAGATAAACATCTCTGGGTCAGCGTTGAACCGAATACAACTGAGATTGAACCTCCTTCAGGTGAGCAACCTCTTTACTGTCCACGTTCCTCTGAGCAATGTTGGTGATGTTCTTCACTCTTGTGGCGTAGCTGTGTAGAAAAGAGTTTTTTTTGTTGAAACTAAAAAACAATTGCATTCAAGTGCAGCGAGGATCACATGACAAAAACAACCGTAACCATCCGACCAAAGAGAGGTTAGGGTCTCGTCCAGGTTGCATCCGCAAGGGGAAACGTTTACGACCATGAGGGTTTTAGCGTTGCCGCCCAAGGAGTCGCACATCACCTGATCCAAAGAGAGCAAAAAAAAAAAAAACACACACAGGTCGGCCCTGGCTGATAAAAAGGAAAATATTCCAGTGATGACGTGACTGTTTTTTTAAGGTGTGATGCAGCTCTCCATCGCCACCTTCTGGGCAATCAGAGTAGACAGTTACTACTACTACAAGAGTTGGGCTGCAATAGTTTTAGTGGATTTTGCTTGAGTGAAGCCTCAGTTGTTTGTGTCTCTGAGGTAAATAAACCAACACTGAATCAACAGTGAAGCTTCACCTCAAACTAACTTGGGATTAAATTCAATCATTTGCCATAATCTTGGATTATATTTCCATCTTCTCTCGTGGTTACCTGGGTGAGTTTGCTGTTCCTGTAGGGCACATGAGGCAGCTCAGCAGACAGAGCTGAGATGACGTCACCCAGAGCACTCAGGGACTTGTTGATGAAGTTGGCCTCCTGCAGGATGAAATTGACATTACAATTATTATTATTTCAACCAAAGCAGTTCTTTCAGTGTTAGAGAGGATGTGAAAGAGCTCCACCCTCAGCTGATGGTCTTTGGCTCCAGTCTTAGCTGCTCTTTCACTTCCGGCCAGATCCACCAGACTGACTTTGCCTCTGCTCACACTGCCGTTGGTCAGATTCCTACTCTCCACTGTGATTCCTACGATCAGGTGCGAACGAGAGCTTTCCACGTTCATTTCTGTGGAAAAAAGAAACCCATCAGAAAAGAAATTTGCCAAATTTTGTTATACTTTTGCTTTTTAGATAACATTAAGTTAAGTTTTAAGGCCATATCTGGCCTGTAGTGTAATTATATTTAGCCAGTGATGTCATGTGAAATGCAAACGAGAATATAGGCCAGACATGGGTCAAATAAAGCCTTGACCTGTCCTAGTTATATTACTCGTTTGTATTGTGATTTTATTTGACTAAAAGCATAAAAATATTTCTTCCATTATTTACATGTCATTTATTTAAGTTCACATAAATCTATCAGCTCCTCACATGGTACTTTGTCCAATTTGAGGACCAATTCTTTTCTTTAGCTTCTTCCTCTTTTAGGGGTTGTCACAGAGAATCATCATTTTCCATCTCTCCCCCTGTCCTCTGTATCCTCTACTCTGACTCCAACTACCTTCATGTCCTCCCTCACTGGATCCATCAATCTCCTCCTTGTCTCCTACCTGGTAGCTCCATCTCTAGGATCATTCTTCTACCAATGTATCCACTGTCCCTCCTCTGAACCATCTCAATCTGTCTTCTCCAGCTTTTTCTCCAATCCTTCCTGTCTGTGTTGTCCCTCTAATCACCTCATTCCTGATCGTGTCCATCCTTGTCTCTCCTAAAGACCTCAGCATCTTTAACTCCTCCACCTCCAGCTCTGCCCCTCTTTCTCCTAACTGACCAAGTGAAACCCTAGTCTTCAAAGTACTTTTTGTCACTATGTCTCAGAACTCACTGGTGGCAGAGATGTGTCTGTTAGCACAGGCCTGTTTGAAAAGAGAGTAAAGTTCACGAGCGCTGGAGACGTCCTTCTTCTCTGCTCCCTGAGCAAAAACCACCCCCTTCCGGTCCCTCTTGATTTCCACCTTGTGCGCTGCTGCCTGGGACTGTTGAGACTCAGCGGCAGAAGACCCAGTGATCGGGGACACCAGGAGGTCCTGGAGTCTGTCATTGTAAAGCTCCAGTATGTAGATGGAAACCTGGGGAGAAGATCTAGAACTAGACCCAGATCTAAAACTCAAAATTACAATTTCAAGGCAAAAATAGACATTAACTCGATATTCAAATTTGTTTCTGTTTTCAGTGATGATGTCAAAGATGGCGTTGAAGGTTCTAGGCATGATCCCAGGATTCTTCTGGTCCTTGTCTCCAACCATGGTGAAGGTCTTTCCTGATCCCGTCTGTCCATAAGCAAAGATGCAGACGTTGTAGCCGTCGATAGCTGACTGGATCAGTCTGAAGAAGAGGACACAGAGGACAAACAGGAAAAGATGGAGAGAAAATGTTAAATGTTTTGACGATAATAAAACTGAATGTGAAAAGTAACTATTCAGTGGTGAATTTTCAAGGACAAATACTATTTTATTTATTTCTATCAGTGATTTCCACTTGTTCACTTCACCCTGGGTTGGACAATATTTCTATAATCTGTCTGTCCTATATTTCCATTCTCCAACTGTCCTTTCATAAAACTGTTCAGGAAAGACTTTCCAGTCACTGTTACTGTATTTTTGTTCCAACGTCCTCTCACCTGCTCATGTCCAGGAACAAATCTGTCTGTGAAGCTTCCGAACTGAAAACTCTGTCGAACTGGAATTCCCTGTCTCCTCGGCTCGTCTCCACTTTGACAGAGAACTCGTCCACTTTTTCCACAACTACAGCTTCACTCTGAGCTGATTCAGCACGACTGGGAGGACGAATTCGACAGAACACTCGGATTTTACCTACACAAATAATAAACGTTTGGTCTCACAAGGGACATTCCAGCAGCTTTTAGTCCAAATGTGTTTGAACCTTTCATTTCCTCCACCATGTTGTACAGCTTTTTTCTCATCGTTCTCTCAGACGTGTAGTTTTCGATGATTTTCTTATTTTCTTCTTTTAACTGCTTCACCTGATGAAAGACAAAAAAGGTGGACATTAATTTAACACAGTCACTCATCTTCATCCTCTGCAGGGTCTCAAGGGCAGGAGTCTCCACAATTGACACCCAAATCACACTGCACCACGGGAGTTTGAATGGCGCTATACTGAGCTGGCAGATTCAAACCTTAAGCTCTGTGCACCAGGTCCACTTCCTCAAACGCTTGGCCACCACTGCTGCCAAATATTTTTTTAAAAATCTGTGAAATCGCTCATGCATTTTTATTGTTTTTTTTTGTTTGTTTATTTTTTATAATGGCCTTTTACAGTTAGTCAACAGTCACCTTGATGACTGTGTTTAATCTAAGTGTTTAAACAATATTACTAGTAATGTTTAGTTAACTAAAAAAAAGACAATTTCAAGCAATAACATCTACAATAAAATAAAAAATAAATTTTATTTACAGTTATAACAATGATCAGCAATAACATTTTGTTAAACAGTCTAAGATTATTGGCCTGATTGAGATAACTACCTGATATCCGTAAGATCAATATTTTCCTCTGATAATTAAAAATGTATTTTAAATCTATTTTTACTGAATCTATTTGTTACTGAACTTTTTACTGCATCTATTTTTTACTGAATTTTTTACTCTTTTTTTGCAAAATATCAAAAAAATCGTATATTAGCAAGTTAATATTGGACATCCCTAATTTTTGTTCATTTTTGCAACATTTTCTTAAATTCATTAACATTTTAGGACATTTAAAAACATCCACTTCTTCCTTTTTCTTTTAATGCTAAATAAACTCTGCCCAAGGTCTTGACCAAACCTGGTCCTGCATGAAGATCAGCTGTTGTCCCATGTTCTTCACATCCTCTGAGCTTTGGGCTGAGACCGTGTCCAGAACGTCCCCCAGCTCTAATCCCACATCACAGTCCTCTAAAAGAAAAAACGAATCCAGGTCAAAAGGATGAGTTTGTAAAAATTGTATAACTGCAAAAACTGAGAAGAAATAAAAAATAATAATAATAACCGTTATTTGTGAGCGGACTTTTCCCACTTCTGATGGCCTGTAGAGCCGTCCAACAAAGCTCACACTCTCTGACTCTGTCCTGCAGCAAAGACAGAGTCATCTCAGGGTCCACAGACCTGAAACCAGAGCAAAACACAGAAAAGATCAGAAAAGATCAGAAAAGATCAGGTCTCCCCAGACCTCTGATGAAGGCCTGGCAAGAACGTTGAGTCACAGCAATTGAAAAAACCAGAAAGCTCACACTGTGGAACAGTGTGATTTGGGTGGCAGTCGTGGAGACTGCTGCCCCTGAGACAGAGTAACCTGGATGAATGAATAAGAAAAGAATTACACGTCAGTTGTCTCATCCTCTCCTTCCTCCATCTTCTTCTGTAGATGCATCAGTTTGTCTCTGGCCTCCATGAGAGCAGCAGAGTTCTCCTCAATCATCTGATCTAGGACCAGCCTGGACTCATCCACCGTTCTACAGACCACGTGCGCCTGAAATATACAGTTTTTTGTGTTTTAAAACTGCAGGGGCGTAACATGACAAAACCTGGACTGATTCACTGGTCTGGACCTTCTGGACCACAGTGTTCAGCAGCAGACTGCAGGACGGCTGAGGGAAAAGAGGAGCCATCTTTGTGTCCGACTCCAGCAGTTCAGTGATTTCTCTCTCTCTTAGATACAAACTCTCCTTCAGCTCCTCCAGACGTGCTTTTGCCCCCTCTAGTGGTAAATTTGGAGCACTGCGATTCTGTTAAATGACAAGTGCAAAACAATGTTTTTTTCCGTCCATGCCACACCAGCAAACAAATATTATTATTATTATTATTAAACTGATAAAGGCACACAAGAAAAGAAATATATATAATATTCACAATTCACTCAAATATTTGTCTGTTGAGTTGAAGATGACGCTATTTTACCGACAGGAATTGAAGAAAAACACAAAGATATTTATCAACAGCGAATTGTCTTTTAAATTTTTTATAGGGATCTGCTGCCATCTAGCGCTCAAGTATTTAACTGTTCTGCTTGTTATTGCGTTGACAAAAACGGATATTTATGAATCGATAATTTAGAGTAATTTATTGAAATTGAATAACTAGCATCCCAAAGCGCAGTGGTTGGGTATCACTAGTGTAAAATTATTTTTCAAAATCCCATAATTCTGTTTGGCCCGAACTGACTTGGTTTAATGGCGAAAACTATAATTGGTCTAAAAACTATTATTATTTATTTGCTGCAACTACTTTGTCTTTGTTTAAATAAATGGCAGTTACAGTTACTCTTCCACTAGGTGGCAATAGATGGCTATAAAAATGTAAAACGAGAGCGAGAGACAGTGACTTTCTTCAAGTCCTGCATGTATCAGTATAGTATATCAAGGATGTGTTCAACTCAACAGGTAAAGATCTGAGTAAGAAAATTGTGACTAAATTAAAACTAGCTGAACAAACAGTTGTCCTGTCACCTGTCTACACATTTCAGAGTCTGTCTGTGAACTGATAATCATTCTCACACACCCCATCTGTCTGTTGTTCTCCTCCTGTCTGTGGATTCTCCTCCTCTTGTTCCTGCGTCTCCTCCTGCTGTGGCGACGCCGTCAGCATTTCCTGGACGTTTCCTATTTCCTGTCGGGCCAGCAGCAGTTCCTGCAGAGCTGTTAACAATTATAGAACTTTATTGATTAATCGATAAAATGCATGATTGGTTATGAAAGCATAGAAGAAATGGAACTAACTGGAGGTCTGATGGGCGTGAAGCAGGTCCAGTCGGCTGGAGAAGGATTCCAGCATTTTACTCTGAAAAATAAGATGGCTCTGAGAATATTTGTTTTTTCACATCCAGGACATGGACACTGACAGGGTCCAACCTTCTCCCTTTGCCACTGCACGGCCACCTCCTTGCTCCTGCTCCTCTCAGATCTCAGCTCCTCCTGCAGCTGATCATTCAGAGCCGTCAGCGCCTGAAACGAAATCAGACGATGGCGTTGAGCTTTCAGACGCAGCAGGAGAAACAGGACGGAGGCCAAGAGATACTGACGGTGACTCTCTTCTCCAAGTCAGTGTTTCTCTTCTCCACCTTCTCTTGATAGATGTCCAGGATCGTCTTGACCAGGTTCAACTTCTTCTGGTAATGACATTTGATCTTCAGCATGGTCTTTCTCTGAGTGAAACACATACAGACACAATATCAAGACCGTGTGCCATAAGGCACCAGACCAGGTGTCTCCAAGATGTTCTTCTCAACTCACGCACTTGTTTTTCTCCTGCTGTGATCCTGAAGTTGGCCTCCAGCTCCTGAATCATCTCCAGGTGTCTCCTCTTCATAGCCTCCATGTCTTCTGTGATCTATGGAGGCAAAGACATGTTGACCAGGGCGGTCAACCGACCCAGTGGATGTCAGCTTATAGGAGCTGAAGACCTAACAGATCCGAGTCCTGGTTCTGGTTCTGACCTGACTGATGCAGACTTCTGCTGAATGGTACGGGATGTAAATCTTGTCAGGATGGACTTTCTCCTGATCTGCATCACTGCTATTTGACAACTGTGATTCTGAAGAGCCTGGAAGCAACGTAGTGTTTTACCGGTTGAGGCTGAGACTGCACTGTCCTCAGATACAGTGTCTGTGTCATTTAGTACATGCTTGGTTGGATGTTGATGCAGGATTCTTCTTCCTCCAGCGCTGAAGGATCCAACGGCTGAACATGTTCCACCTCTTCAACCACAGGGTTTCGTGAAAAACAGCAGCTGAAAGGATAAAAAAAGAGACAATGTCCGAGAAGGTTAGGGTCAACATCTGTGGAGTTATGGGAAGGGTTGGGATTTTTTTTTTTTTTATTAAAGTATCAAACTGTATGGTTTTTAACCTGTCAGACAGTTTATAAAGAGACAAAAGTCTCCTTGAGGTTAAGATTAAAAAAATATATATATGGTTACATTGTGGGCGGCACTGGTGGCCTAGCGGTTAAGGAAAAGAACTTGGATCCGCAACAATTCAGATGTTCTGATCACAGCACCGTCCCCGACCCACAAACCTTCCAGTGGGCTCCCCACTCACAGGAAGACTAACAGTATGGAGCAGTGTGATTTGGGTGGCAGTCGTGGAGACTGCTGCCGCTGAGAATCGTTAACAAATAAGTGGATAAAGATGAATCAATTAACGGTAAAAGTGATTACTGATCCATCACTTCAAGAAAATTGTAATAATAATTTTTTTTTACCTTAAATCAGTGTTTTTTACTCCTTTTGCTGCAAGCAAACCAAGTTAACCAGCTAACCAAGTTGATGCAAAAAAACAGGCAAAAACAAAACGACAAGCTTTTATAGACAGTTGACATTTTTAATTATTCCAAAGGAATGTCTGCGTTGGACGATATATAGTCATTAAAAATACACATTTTATATTTAAACCTTTTATTAACGAATTCTTACAGTTGATTTTAAAGCAGTAATTTACAGATTCATCACAAAAAAGTTACAGTCTTTTAAAAAATATTTATGTTAATAAGTAATGAAACCACAGCACAGCCCCAGTTTATAAAACAAATTATTGATTGTGATTAAATGTCCCTTTTATTGTAGATTATTTCATAAAATTTCAGGAGCACGTATTTCATCTCATTCTCACAGGAACTTGTTCCTCTTTGTTGTCATGTTGTTTTTTTCTTCCCAGAAATCCCTTTAGAGGTGAAACAGAAAAACAATATGGATTTTGTTATTGCTCCCTGCTGTCTTTTTATGTAAAGTTGTTATTATTATTTTTGTTTATGTTAATGACAAAAAAATATATTACAACAAATTCAACTAAAACTCAATTAAAACACAGATAAAGAAAAACAGATAATTAACTTGTTGGTCAACCAACCATTCACACACACCATTAAACCAGTTATTGTCTCAGCCAAACCACTCATCAATCCACAAACCTAGTGACCGTCCACCTGGGGGTGTAAAAATGAAGCCTACCTGTTGTGTTCTCCTGGTGTAACTGGGCATTTTTGTGAGGAAGTATGCGAGGCCTCCCGTCCCTCAACTCTGGCACACTTCCTGGTAAATCCTCCAGCATTGGCGGATTCTCTGGAACTCTTCTGGGAACCTTGGAATCCAGAGCATCAGGATCAGAACAGGTGTTCGTCGACTCCCAGGCACCTGTGAAGATTAGGTGTGGTGTTATATAACAGCGGTGAGAGCAGCAGAACACGTGGAGAAAGTTAGATTACTGGCTTGAATATCTTTCAGGACGGAAATCAAATTCCTTGTCACATTGTGGTTCACGCCACTGTAGACAATGACATGTGACCTCTGAATTCAAACCACCACCAAAGTGAACAGTGGGGATGATGCCATGCTCAGTCGCACCATGGGGATTCGAACCTGGAACCTTTTGGACCCAGGTGTGGTTCTTTAACCACTATTGCTTTCTAAAATATTGTCAGTTTTTTTGTGAATAAAACCATATTATTGTCTCTATGGCAGTGTGATTTGGGTGGCAGTCATGGAGAGTGCTGCCCTTTGCAACCCGGCAAATGAAAATCCTAGAGATGCTGGTTGTCTCGACTGCGAGAAACTCACGTTGTTTCCCTGCTGGAGCCACAGATCGATGCCGACCGACCTTTTTCCCCAGGAAGGTCAGTGAATACGAGCCCTTCTCAGCACAAGAGTTTGCGTACATTCTGTTCTAATGCAACTCAGCCCTGTGGTTTGGTGGAGCTGATTGGTCTTCAATCTGCCAATAAAAGATGAGGAAATTGAAGATAACTGTCCTGAATTTATTCCTACCAACCTAATCAACCATCTTCGTAATCCACTCACCTGGCTGTCAGCTACGTGTCAGTCACCTGATATTTACTATATGAATAAAATACAGTCATGGAAAAAATTATTAGACCACTCTGCTGTTTTCTTCAATTCCTTGTTCATCTTAATGCCTTGTTCCACTAAAGGTTTATCACCTGGGGGAAACAATGA
>JAFBJS010000267.1:83460-102239 GCA_016785265.1 Paraplagusia blochii | reverse complement strand
TTATTATATTTGTCCAGATTAATGTAGATTAAGTGGAAGCAGACTTTTAAATGGACAAGAAATTAAAGAAAGAGTGGTCTAATCATTTTTTCCATGACTGTACATATAAACTCAGTCATTTCCTGTCTTCACCAGAAAACCTGTGGGATTACCAGTTCAGATTTCTACCAAACATCTACCTTAAACTGTTGACATATTTGTCCAACATTTCAATTGCAACACACAGGACAACATAGAAAGATAAAAGAACTACAAACACAATAACGTACCTGCAGCGAGACAAGATGAGATCCGTGCGTGCGGCAGCCTGGTCTGTGGTCTCGGTGTCTGAGCAGGAACCAAACTCTCAACAGTCTTTAAATATTGAAGTTGTTCAGATGATGTTTCACCAAAACCCTTAATGGAGATAGAGACAGGCTGCAAACAACGCTCAGGTTTCCTCTGTGTACGAGTCAGATTGTAACTGGACTCTTACACACCAACAAAAACCTGTGTAGGTATGTTTACAGAGGCAGAGACAGGAGGGAAAAAACTTAAAGAACTGTACAATGATGAACACTGATGTACATCGTTCTCTGTCTCAGTGATTTGTCTTCTACAGCTTTGACAACTTTTACTATTGTACCACCAAGTGTTACGCAATTTCAGCTAAAAACCTTTATGATTTTGGAAAAAGAGCAAACAATAGAGGTGTTACGATTACGAAGAGCCGAGTCTGACAGTGACAGAAATTCTATAAAAACTGAATTACAACCTTTTTGAAGAACATCCACTAGAACAGTGGTTCTCAACTGGTCTCACTCTGGGACCCACATTTTCTTGTGGTCATTAAGTCACGACCCAAATTTAGCAAATTAATTTTCTTAAAAAAAAAAAAACTTTGAAAAAAAAATTCTTTTTGAAAAATCACTTCTTTTAACATAACCATTTTATACAGCAGAGTGTCCCTTTCAGAATAAGAGCTGATTCACATTTTTTAGATTTTTGACCAGCTGTCCACGATCCTCAATTGGGTCGGGACCCACCAGTTGAGAACCACAGTGTTGGAATTTAAAAAAAAATGACAACTCTGGTCCAAACACTAAGTCAAAGTACTTTTTCTGTCACTGTTTTTCAACCGTCACGTCTTCTGTGACTGCAGTGACACAATTCCTTAAATTCCGTTCCCAGTATTTCTCTTTGTTCCAGTCCTACAGTATGAACACAGTAGCAGTAGTTTAATAAAAAGTTTTTTTTTTATTTTTCACACCACCTCTTGACAGAAAACAATAATCTATAAATCATCCTGTTGAACTTTTCACAGCTATTTACAATATTTTCATTTATAAAATTATAAAAGAAATTTTCTGAACATGTATGTACACGTTTACACACACAGACAGACACACACAGGCACTCAGCTCCAGGTCATGATTGTAGCTAGCCCCGCTAGCTGTTTTTTTATACACACTCACGCACGCACTCACTCACACAGACCCATATATTCTTATTAACAAGTGAACAGGTTTTTTAACATCGTCCATAACCTTGTTTCACACTTGTGTCTTGCTCAAAGGCACACAGGCAGCAGTTACGTTTTTAACACTGATGTTGGGAGAGAGGGGGTGTGGGGGAGACGGACGGGCACTTTTGTGAGTTAAAAGTCTGTGCTGTCTCTGAACAAGTCGATGCGCAGGGACAGCTGCTTGAACGTGGGCCGGAGGAGGGTGTCGTTGTTCCAACACTCGGTCATCACCTCATATATCTGAGGACAAAAGAGAGGACAGAATATGACCACAACTGCTTATGTCTTCACTTTCAAGTTATTTTCTTGTTCTAGGATTGTCCTCTGCATCACAGCTGCACATGTGCTGGTGTTTGAGTTACCTCAGTTGGACAAGCCAACGGCTGTGGCAACCGACTGCCCGTCCTCAGCAGCTCAATGAGGTGATAGACTATCAGTTGTCCCTGTTTGTCGTTTCCCATCATGGACATGAAAACCTGGCGAAAGAAAAACAAATATTATCAATATTAAAACAACAATGTATTTCTTACACGGGCAACAACCTCTAAAGAACAGGTGTCAATCTCAGGCCCGGGGGCCAAATCTGGTCCGAAGAGTAATTATATTATAAATGTGTACTAGAGTGGGTCCACCAGTATGTAGACCTTATATACTGTCTGAATTAGTTATATTATTAATGCATGCATTTTGTTATAGTACACACATTATATTACATACATAAAAAAATGATCTGAAAAGATTACGAAGAGACAGAATAAAAAACAAATACCACTTTTTTTTGGGAATTATATCTCATGTGTTGATAACATTAGGCTTTGGCTGTTCCAGATTCAATGTTTCCATAAGAAAAAAATAATATTTATTATTTAGAGGGAAGAGAAAACATGAACATTTACAGTTAATTCTTCATTATATATTGAGTTTGGCCCCTGCTTTATGCTGCTTTATTTCTGCCCAGCGTTGAAATTGAGGTTGACACCCGCTCTAAAACTACATGTGTTTGGAAAAGTACGATGACATCAACAAAAAATACCTTATAAGGGTTTAATTTTTTTAAATGAAAGATTTGATATCAAGACATTTCCTATGGTTTCCTTGCTTTCACCAAAATCACTTAAGTTACATTAATAGCTATGACATTGTACAACCAAAACGGTGCTTTTAGTCATTCTTGAGTTTTTGTAATCTTCAGGTAATGTGCGTTAGTGGCACCAGGGATTAAAATGAACCAGAAGAAAGAAGAAGAAACTAAGGATGGTGAAGGAAATATTTCGCTTGAATGAGTCAGAGTGCAGTGTGGTGTGTGTTCGTCTCACAGCAGGAGGACTGCAGATCTTGTCGCTATGTGTGAACAGTTCATAAAGGACGACGCCAAAGCTCCAGACGTCAGATGGCACAGAAAACTTGCTTTCAGTCAGAGACTCGGGTGCATACCTGTAGGAAAACAATCAAAATTAAAGAAAGACAGAAGAAAAAAGAAAAAAAACTTCATCTTTTCCACATACCAAAAAATAGGGCTTTCTCCTGGCTCTTTGACCATATAGTATTCTTTATCCTGAGGTAATACTTTAGTGAGACCAAAATCTCCAATCTTGACCCTCTGTTCACTCTCCACTAGAATGTTCCGGGTTGCCAGATCTCGGTGGATGTAACGTTTACTTGACAAATACTCCATGCCCTGAAGCAAAAATAAAAAGGTTCTAAAATATATGTGTCTCTTCATTTCACAATCTGGATGTTATGACCAGTCACAGACGACCAACCTTGCAGATCTGAGAGGTATAATGTATGAGCTTCTTATTGTCAATTCTTTCCTTGTTTTTCATTAGGTAATCCCGCAAACTCCCGAAAGGCAGATATTCCATAATGAGCCTTAGATTCCGACGTCCTACAAAAAAACATAGGTTTTTAACTGCTTTTATTTTGAAAGACCCAAAAATGAAGATTCACGTTGTAAAGTTAAATAACAGGACCCTGAATCTGTGAACTGACGCACACATTTAAAAACATAATACACAGAATAAAAATGTATTAATGGAAAATTTAAAGCATTCATTTCTTTGATTAGTTATTGTTACAATAAAAAAAACTAGGATGTATTGTATCTTCTTTACCAGCGCTGTAGCAAACGCCCTTGTACTTGACAATGTTCTCATGCTGAAGTGATTTCAGGATCTCAATCTCCTGCTCAAAGTCTCGTAGGTGTTCGGCCGTGCACTGTTGCAACTTCTTCACGGCCACAACCTCCCCAGTGTTGTCCTGCAAGGGATCATAGCGACACAGCTCCACGCTGCCAAAGTTTCCCTGGAGAAACAGGGCATTGATGGAACACAATGTTATGTCATCATCCAAACACCAGGAGGCAGCAACATGTCGTAAAACTGGAATAAAATGACTGGTCATAATCTGTGGTAATGTCCTTCACAAAAGAGAAAGGACCATCATTTCTACATACTCTGCCGAGCTGCTGCAAGAAGATCAGATGTCTCTCCTCAAACTGTGCTGGTTCCTGACTCTCTAAACAACTGCTGGTCCAGGTCATTCCAACATTTGGTCTGTTTGGCAGAATGTCACTGTCCACTATCAGCTCATAGTCTGGAACCAGAAACAAGAGCATCTTTATTAATGCTCATCTTAAGAAATCAACTGTGAAAGTTCTGCTAACAGTTGAATTTGGTGGATAGAGGGCGCCGACCTGGTGTAACCAGGCTGTGAAGGTCACGGATGACGGCTCTAAAGGTCGGTCTGAACATGGCCTCGTAGTCCATGCAGCTTGAAATCAGGTTAGCGAGTTCAATCCACTTTGGTGCAGGGAGCTGATGGTGGTCCTCGTAGAAGAGGAGTTTCTGTGGGAGAGAGAAGTTCACTGTTTCTCAGTCAGGAAGGAGTCACAGGAGTCGTCTTTGGAGGCTTCAGAACCAAAGATGAAAACTATACAAATAACAAGAGTGAGAATGATATGGTCTTTATCTGGTGATTGAGCCAAAAGCTTTCTTCTAAAGCAACCAATGCTGGTCAGAAATGGTACTGCACATGTTGGTTAGTTCGTTAGCTAGTTAGACACTTAGATAGAAAGATAGAACGACAGACAGACAGACAGACAGACAGACAGACAGACAGACAGACAGACAGACAGACAGACAGGTAGATAGATGAACAGACAGGCAGACAGATTGACAGACAGACAGACATATTGACAGACAGGCAGATAGATAGATTGACAGGCAGACAGACAGGCAGATAGATAGATTGACAGACAGGCAAATGGACAGACAGGCAGACATATTGACAGACAGGCAGATAGATAGATTGACAGGCAGACAGACAGTTAGATAGGTCGACCAACAGCAGACAGACAGACAGTTAGATAGGTTGACAGACAGATAGTTAGATAGGTCGACAGACAGACAGACAGATCAGACAGAGTACTTCAAACAAAAATTATCTATAGGCCAGGTTTTGTAAAAAAAACAAAAAATACGCTTTTAGTCCAACCTTTGAGTTGTCCAGTGTTGCTAATGGTTTGTCTCCTCCGCTGCAGATCTCCCAGAGTGTGGTCCCAAAACTCCACTTGTCTGCAGCCAGGCTCAGGTTGGCAGGATTCTCAATGCACTCAGGAGAAACCCAGGGAATTCTCTCAATCAGGACTGACAGAGGTACAAAAACAAACATCTTAACCGACTTCCATAGCACCAACCATAACTTTGTGTTTCAGTCTGGTGTATACTACTGTCCTCATCTGGTCCAACAAGTGCATGACTCACTCTCTCTTGGCAGGACAGTGATGCCGATTCCAGGATCGCTTAGTTTGATGAAGGGAGCATTCCCCGCCTTGCGGTCCTCCTCTCGGAT
This sequence comes from Paraplagusia blochii, assembly GCA_016785265.1. Taxonomy (NCBI): domain Eukaryota; kingdom Metazoa; phylum Chordata; class Actinopteri; order Pleuronectiformes; family Cynoglossidae; genus Paraplagusia; species Paraplagusia blochii. Next base: position 96,883 of record JAFBJS010000267.1, on the reverse strand, counting down.
CACCAGAACATTTTTGGCACAAACATTTCCGTGCACCAACTGCTTCTCTTCCTGCAGGTAAAAAGTTTAGTTACAGTTTTTTTTCCCTCACAACAACCTTTATGCACAATAGTTTAAAAAAAGTGAATCTTATTGGTACCAGGAAGTTCATGGCCCAGGCTAGCTGCTTGGCCACCTCCAGCTTCCACAGAATGTTGATGTTGTTTTTGTTCTTCTTCAGGTAAGTATCCAAAGATCCAAACTTGGCATACTCCTGCACCATGATGTCTGGAACAACAGTTATTTGGTCATTTCCTCAGTCCATAGTGACACTGGAGACCTTATAGTATAAAGCAGGCATGGGCAAACTGAGGCCCGGGGGCCAGATGTGGCCCGTTTAGCTTTTTAATGCTGCCCGTCAGCCTTGTCCAAATTAAGTATTTTTATTTATTACTTTGTATTTATACAATACTAAAGCCTTTTCCCTGCAATGTCTGTAGTTCCCTGGTAGATGATATCAGAAAGGCTCGAAGTAAGTTCAACGAACCGTCCATCTTTCTCCTTTTGCCCACCTCTGGTACAAAAGTTTTGTAAAGGTATATTTCACTAAAACTCTTGGTATAAAGGCAGTAATCAATTTTTATTAGATAGCCAATGATGAATTCTTCACAAGAAATGCATCTCATGATCCTTCAGTTGAGATCAACCTACTCTCTTCTCCACAGACACAGACGCCGTAGTTCAGGATCATGTGTTTATGCGACAGCTGACTCATCATGCTGGCCGCTTCGAAGAACGACTGTACGACAAAACAGAGAGTTGTCAGGTTTTTTGTGTTTTCATAAAAGTGAACGGTCAGTATTAGGTGAGTGAGCACACCTCAGAGTAGTTCCTGTGAGTTTGGTCAAACACTTTCATCACAGCTTCTGTCTTATGTAGTTGTCCGTAATCTCCCAGCTCTTTACGAACACCTTTGAAGATCTTGGTGAATGTCCCCTGTCCCAGAGACTCCATCTGAGGGGACACACACACAGGACATTATTACCCTGGTATCAACAGAGCACTGGGTGACCACGTGTGCTTTGTCTAACGGTGACAGATTTGTTTTGGTTTAATAAACAAAACTGTACCAGCTCCAGGTCTTCTTTCCTGATTTTGTGGAACACCATCTGGTTGATGTTGTGCCGATGCTGCGACGGTGACAGAGAAACTTCTGATCCTTTATTACTTCGACACACAAGCAGGCATGACTTTTCTAAGGGAAGAAGAGCAGCTCAGCTGTTACCTTTGAATCGTGGTCTGTTGGTGAACTACTAGGCGGTTTCAGAGGACGTTACCTTTGGCTTTAGGGGGACAGCACTTGCTAAACTGGAAAACGACACTGTCTGAGCGAACTGTTTCATTGTGGTAGTGGCTGAGCAGCTCCTGTAAGCTGTTGAAGTTTCTTTTGGCTCCACTGAGGTTGAACTCTCGACCGGCAGACCTGGTTATCTGACAGTGTTTGTACTCCACAGTGCCACACACCTGTATTTTTGTTGTGGAAGCAATTTTGACATAGTAAGAAAAAATGTTTTTGCTGAGAGAGAGTTCAATATGTTTGTTACAATTAGTTCATTTTTATAAGTACTTAAGAATCTCACAGATTTATTACATAAAAAAAATTATAGACACATAATGGAACCATTAAATAACTCTAATCTGTGACCTAAACAGTCATTTGTTTGAGTTGACATACACACATGAACAAGCACGCACTCGACAGAGAGTCGCCAGGCGCAGGATAAGCGTGAAGGACACAGAAATACACACAGACCACACAGAGCCACCAAGCTGTGTTAGTCAGACCAGCGTTTCTCACCTCAACGGGAAACGTCAAGAAATACTTGTTAAAATCTTTGGGGCTTTCCCTCAATATGTAAAGACCTCGTTTGCTTCCACTTTTCTGTAGTCGGTTTAGCGCAAACTCTGTTCTGTAATCAAACACAAGCACAGACGTTTCTGATTTTGGCAAAGGAACATTTTTAAAACCTTAACCCTCTGAGTTTTTCCCTAAATCATACCTTATCATATCTTTCTAGTGTTTTTAACATGAGGCAGTTTCACTACAACATGCTATTATTTGTTGCTGATCCCTAGTTGTTATTGTTGATGCAACCATCAATTACAATTAGGGATCTCCGATAATATTGGACAACCAATATCATCCACCTGATGTTAGATATTTATTTAAATATTTATAGATTTGCACATCAGGTCCTGAGACATTAACCTGTTTGGAAGGCACATTGTGGCAGATATTGCTATTGGTTAATATCGAAATCAGAAAAAAAAACATTTGTAAATGTTACAAGTTAATATCAGACATCTGTAATAACAACTGATAGTTAGGAATAACACGTTTTCCATGCAGTTACATGTTGATGAAGAGGTTTAATTCTGCGTAATACGTACGACATGGGGCCGTGGCAGTGGGAAGCGATGGCCTCCAACAGCCTTGGTGGGGCAACCTCTTTATTAAGATAGTGATGAGCATCAGTGGTCAGACGATAGTAGCCGTCCACCAGAGACACGAAGCACAGCGCCTCAAGCAAAGTGGCGAACTCCACTTCCTGAAATACAGCAAAAATAACAAAAAAAAAAATGATGCCAATGTCAAACACATATGACAGAGTGTATTTACACAAAAGAAACACATCAGTGATGTCACTGGCAAAATATAAAAAACGTGTTTTGTCTCATATAAGTGGTTTAATTCTTCACGTACAACGTGGGGCCGTGGCAATAAGAATTTACTACCAATATTCTGCATAACAGCTTCAACTTGTATACGTATTGTTATTACATTTTTTTTCTCATTTTTGATTACATTTTCCTACATTTCTTGTATAACTATTCAAGAAATATAATAATACTAACTTTTCTTGGTGTACACATGTACCAGTATATATTTTTCTTTTCTATTATTGATTTTTTTTTATTAATTTTGTTATTATTATATCTTATTGTTTTGCAAGCTACTGTAGAAAGTGTGTTTCTCCCACAGGGAATGAACAATAAACCATTCTCTTCTTTATCAAACTATATACAGTAAATACTTTGATAAAAATAAACTGGAATTCAACCTCATATATATGTAGTCACACCATATGTAATTAATTTTAATAACTTAACACCACTTCAGAAGAAAATGTGAACTGACCAGATTCTTTCCATCCTGCTTGTTGATTGTGACGACACGACTGTCGGAACCACTTTCTTTACTCGCCAGCTTGATGTTAATGTATGTAATGTCCTGAAAGTCGCACAATGTCTGCAGCTCCTGAACACAGCGTCAGCATTCAGGACAAAGGATGAATAAAGCATTATTGTAGGACTGAGAACTATGATGCAAACATGTGAATACAGACCTGATCAGAGCCTTTAACTTTCTCCCGGCAGTACAGTATACCAGTGTTTGCGGCCACCAGGATGGTGAGCTGACCACCTGAAGGTTCCCTGACCTGGAAGGTCTCAGTAAAGAAGTTTTTTTCCAAGTTCTCCATGCTCATGAGGTACTTGAGTTTTAGATCCCTGGCTGTGGTCCGACACTGACTGAACTGCTGGATGAAGCGTTTGAAACGAAAACGTATTCGCTTCCTTATTAGAAAGTTGTAGTTCTGGATCTGGGTTCTCATGTCCTTTGAGAGAAAAGACTTGTAGCTGTAGAGAGAGAAGACCAAGCGGTAACAATCAAGTCAAAGCTACAAGATAACAAATGTTTAATTATCAAATTATTTTAACCTCTGAACTCTCACGCTGAACGAACCATTAATACGACATTAATAACGTACTATAGAGCAGTGTTCCCCAACCTTTTTTGCGCCACGGACCAGTTAAACGTCTTGAAATTTTTTCACGGACCGGTCAAGTTGTGGCAGATAAATACCCCTTCATAAAATCTAATTTCTGGTGTTCTGAAATATTTTCCTACCTATAAAATCTTCCTACCCAAATTAACTGTGAATGGGCACAACAAGGATTTCTCAAGTGCACACAGCCTATAACTTTCTGCTACCAGACCGGTATACAAGGTTAGAATCTTGTATCAATGGCTCCGCGTCATTTTGAGTTTATTGTTGTTGTCTTCACTGAGAAAATATTTCCTAATCAAATATAGGTTCATTATTGATGATGGAATCCTAGCCATTCTATTGGTCAGTTCTTTTGTTGATATGGGTATGGATCAAGTGGAAGTAATAGCCAGATGGGGCCAAAAGGAAACATTATTTCTCTGTGGCCCGGCACAAAATCACCGACAAAATCACCGCCCGTACGGGTCCCTGACCCAGTGGTTGGGTAAGAGTATAGAGTATGACATGACTATTTACTGCCGTGTTAGAATCTACTTTGTGAGCTGGTTGACGACGAGCCAGAGTTTAAAAACTGCACAAAGTTAATTTCACTCCTACCTTATGGTGTGGTAGATGTCCAAAGGGGACATCTGTCTTTCTTTTGCCATCCTTGTCATGTCCAACACGGCCAAACCCAAGCACTCTTCCTGAGCCTCGTGGCTGGTTGGGATTTTCACCAAACCATTGACAAAATCATTTCTCCACTGCATCAACAGAAACATAACACACACAACCTGTTACACTATAGGCTTCTCAGACAGTGACTGTACGTTTGTTTGTGTTTGCCCTTCGGGGCTAGATCACCCAGCACATGACTTTTACATAAAAACTCAACAAGGTCAACACATGTTGAATGAACAGCGGGTCACATGGTTGTGTGATGTATGATATCAACGTCACCTCGACCCATTTAATGTTTCCTCTTATCTACTATTGTTTAGAGACATGGATTCAGACAGAGAGGGATTGAAAAGAACTTCAACAGAGACAGAGGAGAAAAGCTCAGATTGATCAGTATTAGTTTTTTGTCTTTAAATATAACACTGTATTTCTGTTTTTTTTTGGGACAGTATCTTATTCCTGAGACCAGTCTTCAATAGGGTCCAATGTATGTGGTGGTGGCATTTGCAGTGGTTTTGCATTATATATTCAAAACGTTCTCTATAGGGGGGACTAGGATGGACAGGATCAGGAATGAGGTAAATAGGGGGACAACAGAGACAGGAAGGTTTGAGCTAGAGAAGACAGATTGAGATGGTTTGGACACGTTCAGAGGAGGGACAGTGGAAACATTGGTAGAGGAATGATCCTAAAATTGAGCTGCCAGGAAGGAGACAAAGAGGAGATTGATGGATGCAGTGAGGGAGGACATGGAGGTTTCTCGAGTAAGAGTGGAGGATACAGAGGACAGGGTGAAATGGAAGTTGTTGACCTGCTGTAGCAATCCCTGAAAAAAGGGACAAGCCAAAAGGAAAAGAACAATCCAAAGTGACCCACGCTATAGCTACTGGGGTCTCACCTGAGAGAAGATGTAAGACATGACAAAGTCGTCAAGGACAGGACCTTCAGACCCTTTCGTGACTCCATATCGGAAAGCCCGTGGTGCTTCACCGCTGTACCAGCCGGGAAAATAGTACCTGAGGGCAAGAAAGTGGTGAGCTACTAGGATAGTTCTTGGATTAAAGAGAAAATGTAATAAACTCATTACCTTATCCTAAAAATCACATCCTCAGAAGCTGATTGGTCAAGCTGAAACAGGTGATTTGGGGAAAACCACAAACTGTCTTTTTCTCTGTACAGAGCAAAGAGACTGCAGTACAGGGGTGAGATACCTGAGGAAACAGAAATCAAGGATCAATCAGTGTTTGAACACAGTGTTTTACTGACTTAAGCTGATTTTCTTCTTGACAGAGAGTGAGAGTAAATAGAGGAAGGAAACTATAAGGTAAGGTCTGAAAGAGTAACATACGAGATTACTTTTGGAGCTACAGGTGTTTTTATTACTAACACAGGTGAAGTAAAGGTCCATGGAGATGCAAAATGTCAGCTGTGTTTGGTTCATCATCAAACACACACATATTTAGATGCAGGTCTGTCTGGGACTGACATCATGGTGACAACAGAAAAAGTGGACCAATCAGAGACGTTGGTTTCATTCTTATCCTCTCACATACATTAGCTGCTGTTGAGTGCTGCGTTCAATTTCAGGCCAGATGAACTTTGTAGGCCAGAGGTGTCAAACTCACAGTGGGCCAGAATTGAAAACTGGCATGTCACGGGCCAAACTCAATATATACTGAGAAATTAACTATAAATGTGCATGTTTTCCCTTCTCTCCGGATACAAATTTTTTAATTTTTTTTATGTAGATACACTGAATCTGGAACAGCCAAAGCTTTTTAGTATGAACACATAAGAAATTTTAATAGAAATAATTCACACATCAGTGGTATTTTTTTTCTTATTTGGTTGCTTTGTTCCAGATCATTTTTAATGTACCTGAATCCTTCTACACAGACACTACACATTAATATTACAAATTCTAAGAGTATGTAAAGCAGGGGTCTGAAACTCAAATAATTTGAGGGCCACCACCCACACTATCATTTCACCAAAGGGCCATGTCAATTTTGTGTTCAATACAAAAGAAAAATATAATAAAAAAATTTAAAAAAATACTTTCCCATAGATTCTGTGTAATACAACACTGAGCCATAAGGAGACTGTGGATCAGCGTTTTGAGAACAAATCTATAGAATATTATTATAAATTCAACTTCAACATCAAGGTGAGGGCCGCAAAATATTGTTCCACAGACCGTGAGTTTGAGACCCATGATGTAAAAGCTTCACACTGCTGGGGCGAATCTAGTATATGCTTGATTTTATCTTGCAGGCCAAAAGTCATTACACTGTGGGTCAAATTTGGCCCCTGGGCCAGAGTTTGACACCTGTGTTTGTAGGCAAAATGAAAACACATAAAAGATAGTGCATCACTACTCACTGCAGGCTGCTGCTGCATCAATGCACAGTTCTTCAGCCACATAGTCTCCAGGTGGGTATGTGAGTACGCTGCTGCTGTTGGCCGCGCCCTGACTGCTGCCTCCGCTGGTGCGGTGGTATAGATGAAGTCTGAGAACAGAGGCCGTGGCCGGTGCCTCTACAGATTCTCTGTGGGCATTCCCGTTCTGGTGCACTGTGGGTAATGTGTCTGTCACAGTGTCCATGGCTGACAGAGCAACCATCGACCTCAAGCATTGAACCTGTGATTAGTCAAGTACAACCAACAGCAAATGTCAGCAGTTTGATCAAGAGAACATTTTAAAACATACAAAAGTGTTTTTGTAACTTGAAACAGACGACTCACTGTCTGCGCACAGATTGAATAAACAAAAAAAATCCAACCGTATAACTTTCTTTTAATAAGATTTCTGTCAGTCATAGACAGCGTCACTGTAAATATTGATATTTACACCTTGGTGGTCACATGTGTGAGAATTAGTGACATGAAAACGTACAATGGTGGCCTGAAACAAACAAACAGAAACCACCAGACATTTTATGAAAGCAATTTATATTTAACTTTTTAAACAGCCTAGACAGGAGATAGAACGAGTATAAATACAATTTGAAAAAATTATACATTTCAGTAAAATAAATTGCACACAGTTCATGGCGCAAAGACAGTGTCAGCAACTTTTTTATCTACTCGCCAACTGAATTTGACAAAAATGGACATGTCAGCATAATTGTTCCTTCTACACATGATGCATTGAAGTGTCATAACCCTTACACTTAATCTTGTGGTAGAAAATACCCTGTACATTCCCTACCATGACAACCAGGACATAAAACATTGACACTCCCTTTTCACACAGAATGTTATGTTTCTAGAATATATTTTTGTAAAATTTTTGTTGTGTTTTTCTATTAAACACCAATATTGTCTCCTTCAAAGGCTAATCTTGTCAACTAGCCTACAGCACAACTGTAGCAGTTGACGTGCAACTGATAACATATGTTTATTAAAATGCATTAACTTTTGATTCTGTTCTCTACTCTGAGGTCTAGTGTCTATAGTAGAAATGCATCTAATCCGTGATACTTTAACAAGTACAAAAACAACACTGCTGCATTGGAAACAGAAAAGATGTTGGTCATTTCTTCCCAATTCTTGAGAAAGTCTTGACCAAACATACTTCTGTTTTGGTCTCAAAAAATGCTGATTAAAATAAAATGCAACATGTTCTCTGACCACTTAGGAAGTAGTGTTTCACAACCTCAACACAGACAGTTCCTGTACTCCCCATAAGCCAAACCTTTGGAGCAGCTACTCCTTGCTGGCAGACATAGCAAAAACAGTGAAAGTGAGTAACAATACGGAAAAAGAAAAATAACGTAGGCCTTTTGGGGTGATAAATGACTTTGAAAAAGCCCAAAATTATGTCAAGATATGACAGTTATTTGTTATTAGATACAATTCATTCATTAAATTTTCCTTTATTATCTCTATTATTCACACAAAAGATAGTTTACCATAAAATTAATGTTTGTGTGAGTTCACTAAATGTTTAACATAAAAAAATAAGAACATTTGTTGTATGTGAGATTGCAATACTCTTACTTTCCTGTACCTTTTAGTGAACTTAGTGAACAAGGATATGAGAAAGTAAATAAGTTCAGCCAGGGATGCTTTTATTACACTCATATTTCAGTGCCCGCAGGGTATGTTTTCAAAATAAAACTAGTCTAGATGTACTGCAACTGTTTTTTTAATCAGCAGCGGTATTCAAATAGGTGCAATGAGGATGTTGTGAAGAGTGTCGGCTGTTCTATGACACGGGACTTGACGAAGCATCATTACAATTCTTTTACTAATAAATTGTAATTAAAAAGAATGAGAGTAGTATATAAAACAGGTAGTAGAGTACTTCATACTGACTAATAGCCCGTGAAGTAGCTATCAGTTTCGAGGTGGTTGGTGACCCTTATTGTAGACAAATGTCTAGTAAAGAAAGCCCCTTTCAGGCATGTTTTAAATGCTTGTATCCTAAACTAGGGCTCTCCACAGTTTTTGATTTAATTTGATTTAATATTTTCTCATATAATTTGAACACACTATATATATAATATATGTTATATATAATATGTATTATATATATATATATATTGCTGTATACTGTGTAAACAGCTGTATTGCACTCTTTTGTGATACAGTGTTACCAGCAATTCCCAATTTACTCATTGGTCCAAACCATGTTGATGAAGGTTCTCAGTCATCCAGGCCATGGCCAAGGATAAAGAGTAAAGTTAGGCAACTGAACATTCAGTTTCACCTTTCATCCAAGTATATGACCAAAACCACCCCTACAATAGCTTTACTGACCCATCAATACCCACCCAACAACTGGTATCACACTTGCCAGGTAACCCCTGGTCCAACCAACAGGAGGGACCTAAAACACCCCTTTCTCTTCACTCTCAGGATATAACCTGTGTTACTCCCCAATGACAATGATGTCAGTCCCAGTGAACTGAAGAAGCCTCTTGGATGTGAGGGGAAACGTTTTACAAAACACTGAATGTTTGACATAACTCTTTAACCATGTCCAAACCATCTCAATCTGTCTTCTCTAGCTTTTTCTCCAAACTCCTCCTGTCTGTGTTGTCCCTCTAATCACAGATCTGTCCTAAACCAATCTTGAATACCTACTGCTTCTGCCCCACCTCGTTTTGTATGTGATATACTGTCTACTCTGGGGGATGACCATAAAACTCACTGTCATCTGTCAAAATAAGACACAAACCTCAATTCAGCAGCAACAAAACTAAAAGTAATAGATTTTGAGGCAATAGGCGACATTTCAAAACAACTCATATCAAAATACTATGATTTCTGAAGGCCATCATTGTCTGTCCAACACTAGCTTTAGCTTTAAAGAGGCTACACACCCATTTCTAGCCTGTAGCGCCAATAACCATCTGAATGACATTTATGGAATAAAACTTCTGACATGGAACAAAGGTTCATTCAAGTGTAGCACGATCTAGGAGAACATAACAAAATGATGACGCAAGCGTGTGTGGAGTTACTATTAGTTGAAATACTTACTTAAGTGGATGAGCCACAGGTTAGCTTTGCTTTTAGTCTCCTGGGGCCAAGTCTCCGTTAGCCCTTCAGTGTCCCCTCAGTGATAACAAAATAACTGCTGCCAAGACGACGACAGCATATTTTCGATTGCAATGACTGAATATCTGTTTTGTTTCCGAATAACCGTAAATTTACTTTAGTCACTTTATAATGTCAGGCAACTTCAGTTCAGTCTGCGAACTTCAGCTAACGACGGCTAAAGGTGGCTAACTGCGCGTTGCCCTCGGAGACAAACGGGTTTCGGTTCACATACCGGATACTAAAACACGTCTTAGGTTTACCTTATCTCATCGGTGCGGGGAATTCGCGTTTATTTGGACGGAAACGACCTCGAGAATGATTAGAATGATAGCTATAGGGCTGCTGTCACTCACAGCTGTTGCGCGTGCGCAGGACAAGTCAACAAACCAATGCTGCCTTCACGGACAGACCGACATCTACAAACCTGCCATGTTTGAATGACATTAGTAGCGCATAGAGAAAATAGAAGTCGATAGAAGAAATTGAATATTTCTCAAGTGTCCTTCAAAACAGTGGTTCTCAACTGGTCTCACGGGATACACACTTTCATGTGGTCATCGAGTCGCGACCCACTCTCACAGAATTCAAACCAAGCAAATTATTTTTCTTAAAAAACTCTTCTTTTAGCGTGCTTATGTTATTCGGAGTGTGCCTTTCAAAATAAGAGATTTTCTAAAATAAAACACATGCTCAACAACAGCTGATTCACATTATTTTGATGTTTGACCAGCTCTTCGCGATCCGTTCAGAACAGGTCCCGTTGAGAACCACTGCTTTAAGTCACTGTGTTGTTACTGCACATCAGATCTGTATCAAAATCACACTATATTTTATCATTTTGTTACAGATCTGCTGAAGATACAAACCACCATTTTAACTGGTGGATATTTACTTGAATGTTGTTAATGTTTCTAAGTTACGAAAAATCTCTACAAATGTCATTATTGGGCCCACGTACCTCTCATGTCTGGTAGGTCCTACACGATGGTTGCCATGTCTGTGAATATATTTTATGTGTGTGCATCTCTGGTCTGCGACTGTTAACTTCTTCTTTCCCCGCAATGCCTATAAATTACTTGTTAATGTGCCCGGTGTGTAGGCGGTATCACCTCATTCATCGTATTGGTGTGTCGAGTCAAAAAAAATCGGACTGATAGGAAAAACATTTTATTCACCATTTGGTGGCAGTGTTGCTTAAAAAGAGAACACATTTTTCACCTGCTTCCTCTCACACAAACACATTAAGACAAAAGTTTAATACCTGCCACTCCACTGGCTTCCCAAACACACGAACTTGTTTTTTTAATTAGAAAATTTCTTTTAAAATATCATTTTTTTCTCCATGTGGCCACACAGGACTTTCATGTTTATCAACCTATGCAACCCAAAAAATGAAGTAATCAGAAAGTAAATGCAGATATGCAACAACAGATGCAGCACGTGTTGTCTTTTCAATAGCCAATCAAATGAACTCCAGCTGTTAGGTGTGTTGCACAATAGTGCCACCTTTGGTCCTTTCCTGTCAGAGTACAATCAGTGACCCTGATACTCTTAAGAGTAAAGCAGGTTAATGATAAGGAGCCTATTGGCTCTCACGCACTTCAACAGTTCACGAGAGAATTACACAACGGAGCTTTCACGACGATGCCCTTTTTTCCTCATAGGGAGAGTCGTACGCCTCCATTGGCGGGCAGGTGCACACCAGATTCTGGTCGCCGTAGATGTCATCAATCCTGGAGATGGTTGGCCAGAATTTGGTCTCTGGTCTAATGAAGGGCTAAAAAGTGATAAAGAATATTAAAATTTGACATTCAGCATTTTGGCAGCAATAACTGTGACCTGAGTCTTGATAATGTGTTTGTACTGGGAAAACTTTACACTTGAAGGTATGTGGACAGTGCTATGCTATAAAACCTAAAACCTTGCAGATCCAACCACTAGGCCACCAATACAATCCCACAAAGGTTCAAAGGAAGTATATTTTGATATATAATTACAATAACATTATTAATTTATGATATATTATTGTGGTGTTTTTAATCATAATACAATTATTGGGCCACTATCTGTTACTCTAGAAACTATGATATTTTATGCATTACTCATCACATCTCTATCACACAGAATCATGTCTCACTGGCTTGAAATATATATGCTATGCAGATGACACCATCTTTTAGTTGCAAATGAATTCATTAAGTCATCTTCATCTTCTTATCCCAGTCTGAATCTTGAGTCCCAGTCTTGGAAACTCCAATCCAATCTCCACCACTGCCACCCAAATAACACAGCACCATTCTGTGAGCCTTCCTGTGGGAGGTGAGCCCACAAGAAGTTATGTAGCATTGGGATGGTGCTATGATCAGAGCACCTCATTAAGCAGTTAGTGGATTAAAATCTGAAGCCTTGTGGAACCAAGTCCACATACTTAATCACTAGGCCTAGCTAAAAAATTAAACATGTAACATACCCCTTAATTGTATAGTTTTAAAGCCAAATTGTCAAATAAACTTAAATATTTAAAATACACAGCAATTCCCTAGAAAACTCTTTAGACCTGATTCAGCTGGACTTTTCTATTGTCACAACAGACTAGGTGTCAAGATAAAATCGTTTGTCGTCCAAATTATGAAACAGCTGATAAAGCAGTGAAAGATGAACAAATACAGGAAGAGCAATGGCAGGAAATGGCAGGATTTACCAGAGGGAAAGCAGCAAACTCTCTGGAGTATGGTCTATCCCAGTTGGATGAAGAGATGGTGGCCAGAGAGTGAGGTGCCATCTACACACAGACAAACATTAACATCAACGCAGACTGATTCTGTTTTTTTTTCAGTTCAAGTGGTGATGACATACTTTAAGGGGGTTAATGCGAGTGTCCATTCGTCCCTCCTCGATGTCCGCAATCTCTTGTCTAATGCTCAGCAGGGCATCGCAGAATCGGTCAAGCTCTGCTTTGTCCTCTGACTCCGTCGGCTCAATCATCAATGTTCCAGCCACTGGCCACGACATAGTGGGAGCATGGAAACCTACAAAAGAGGGATGAAGATGAGAAGGGAAATCAGTCAGGGGACATTTTAATAGTGTAGTCCTATAAAATATAAAGAATAGAGTGAAGGCAGAGTGGAACAGCTGGAGAAAAGTATCTGTGATAGAAGAGAGTCATCTAAGGTGAAGGAAAAGGTTTACAGGACAGTTGTGAGACCAGCCATGATGGATGGACAGAGCTGGAGGTGGAGGAGTTCAAAATTCTGAGATTCTCTTTAGGAGAGACAAGGATGGACATGATCAGGAATGAGGTGATTAGAGGGACAACACAGACAGGTAGGTTTGGAGAAAAAGCTAGAGAAGACAGATTGAGATGGTTTGGACATGTTCAGAGG
>JAFBJS010000267.1:0-83438 GCA_016785265.1 Paraplagusia blochii | reverse complement strand
ATTGGTAGAAGAATGATCCTAGAGATGGAGCTACCAGGTAGGAGACAAGGAGGAGATTGATGGATGCAGTGAGGGAGGACATGGAGGTAGTTGGAGTAAGAGTAGATACAAACAAGACAAAAGCAAGAGAAGAAAAAGTATTTCTTTCAAATAAACAATAAACGTTATGAAAAAAGAGGTTACAATTAGTCTCTTCCATACTGTCTAAATGAAGTCAGACACAAATGTGATACAATTACTGATAACTACTGACCAATGCATTAAAATAGTAAAAATATGAATAAATAAAAATAGACACATATAAAAATGGTTTTAGTGATTATAAAAAAGTCAGATATAAACAGTGTGTACCATAATCCTGCAGCCTCTTGGCAACATCCACAGCCTCGATGTTTGCTGTCTTTTTAAATGGTCTGACATCCAGAATAAACTCATGAGCCACAAAACCTGGATCGCAAAAAAGCAGTGAAAAGAAATACGTCGTTAATGTCCAACAGTTGATGTTAAATCTTACATATAAAAAAATAACTAAAACATAGGAGAAACCATACCATTGGTTCCTCGGAACAGGACCTTGTAGGAATTTTCCAGTCTCTTGGCCATGTAGTTAGCATTAAGGATGGCAACTTCTGTAGCATGTCGTAAACCTTTGGATCCCATCATCTAGAACACAGCACAGCAGTAAAGTCAGCTCTGTCACAACAAAGCTACTCATGTTTCAATATTTAGTTTGTTTTTAAAATGACTCTGTTTTTTCTTTTTGTTTTTATTTACCCATGATAAACGTATTTATCATTCTAAATAAAAGTGTTTAAAATTGTACCTTGATATAAGCCCATGAAATAGGCAGTATGGCACTCGAGCCCCAGGGGGCAGCACTGATTGTTCCCAGTGAACTGGTGGAGTTCACAGATGCCATGGCAACAACTGGGTGGCTGGGCAGGAAGGGGGCCAGGTGGGACTTCCTGAAACCAGTAACAAAGTAAAGTTATACCATGGCAATGCATGATTATTAGTGATTCAATTTCGTCAAGTAAAACAAAATCAAAGATCATAAAAAAATGTGTGTATACACACACTCCAATGGGGCCCATGCCTGGTCCTCCTCCCCCGTGAGGGATGCAGAAGGTTTTGTGCAGGTTCAGGTGAGACACATCAGAGCCGTAGTCTCCAGGTCGACACAAACCGACCTGTAAGGGAGAAAAAAATGATCTGTAACTTATATTCTCAATGTTTTCTGAGCCAAACAAATTCAAGCAAACAATTCTCAAGTTCTCAAGGTTTAACACTGCAAACCTGTTAATTATTAATACCATAAATAGACGCATTGATAAAATGACTGTAAATCTTATCAGGAATAATTCTGACCTCTACCTGGGCTATTTTTCTATGTAGAATACATTTCTCTCACCTGAGCGTTCATGTTGGCTCCATCCAGGTAAACCTGACCTCCATTCTGGTGAATTAGATCACAAACCTCTCTGATTTGTTCTTCAAATACGCCAAAGGTGGAAGGGTAAGTGATCATCATGGCTGCCAGACTGGCCTTGTGTTTGTCCACCTGAGCAAGAGACATTTTTAGATTAGTCTTTGGACAAAAAAAATATAATAGCGCAGTATATACATAGTATTTCCATTAATTTTACAAAAGGTTTATATAATAAATATATCTGTTAAAATCTTCTGTTTATATGAAGACAACACTGACACACGGGCAGGAATTGAAGGAAGACACCCACAAAGATCTTCTTTAACAGCTCTGACTATTTTTGGTTCTATTACCCATGTGACGCCATCTCGCAAAAACACATTTAATCCTTCCATCTTTCATAGCAAAGAAAAAGTATGTGCAGTAAATTAAGAATATGATTTTGCCCAATAAAGTAATACACTAGTTTACCACGGGACAGTGGCTGGGGATCTCTTTACATTGTCAGGAAAATGTTTTTTTAATGATAAAATGTTCGCAAATATACATATAAAAAGGTTTATGTCAGTGAATGCAATCTCACCAATGCTTTAAGATTAGCTATGTCGATGTTTCCATCTTTGTCCACTTCCACCGCCTGCACCTTCATCCCTGCCATCTGGGCACTAGCAGGGTTTGTGCCATGAGCAGATCGAGGAATCAGACAAACCTGAGACAAGACAAAAAAATTATTTACCAAAAATTAATAAAAAAAAAAACTATAGTTAATTTGTCTTTCATTTTCTGTTTGGACTTTGACTCCCTTGTCAATATCTGCGACTGACTGAGGACTGAGCTTTAAACTGCTGAGTCATGGTCTTTAATCACCTCTTATCTTACCCCGGTGATTGTAATGGCACAATGACCTGTTGCATGTAGACTCACAGTTTTTTCCATTCCAGAATGGTAACTCAAACATCTGTTTTTACATTTTGAATTTTGTTGAGTTACCGTTTTTTTTTTTTGTTTTATATAATTCTTCAGTTAACTATCAGGGGTTTTGACCTGTGGAAACTATTTAATTTTCCAAAAAGCTGAACTGTAATAACAAAGTTTTTCTGCGCAGCAAAATACCACTTTGTTTTTTTTCAACAATACACAGACAATACTCAGACCAATACACATAAAAAAATGGGCATTTTGTAGAAAATGTCGCACTTACGCTTCTGCCACTTTCTCCTTTGGAATTTAGATAGGCTTTAATGGCAGCAAGACCAGCGTACTCGCCCTGAGCTCCACTGCAACACATGCAAACATTTCATCAGGTCATTGGTGAGAAGTTTCCAAGAAATATGGATTAATGTCCAGAGGCACAAGGGTGGGATTTTCTCAGTTTAAAAAGAAAATCACACAATTAATACTTGTTATTTGAACAGTGGCCTAAAAATGCAGTTGAGGACATGGGAGTTCAGCTGTTTTTCTTCTAATATTGGCAAAAAACTTTGTGCATTTGTTAGAGTGATTAGAGTAGAGTACGGATTTTGTGCCAGTTCATTCTGAGGACACCAGAGCAACATTCCTGCAGCACGCCAGGCTGCAGATTAAATATTAAGGTTAACAACAAAAAGGTTGTTTATAATGAGAAATGCAATGAGATGTGGATTATTATGTTGACCACGTTCTTCTGTTCTTGTTTCTCCACTTTGAGACAGAGCACAAGAAGTTGCAACTTTTGGACTGAAGAGGGTGGTAGAGGGAAATGGTCCTGATGACCATTAATGGCTTGGCTTCTGATGGCTACTTCATGGACCTCCAACAACTACATAGTGCACCTCTAAACATCCAACTACTTCATAATGGATCCCCCAACTACTTCATAGTGGACCTCCAACTACTTCATAGCAGATTTTCAACTACTTCAGGGTGGATCTGCCGCTACTTTATGTCGGACCCCAAACTACTTCATAGTGGACCACAACTACTTCATAACAGATATCCAACTACTTCATAGCAGATATCCAACTACTTGATGGTGGACCTGCCTACTACTTTATGTCGGACCCCAAACTACTTCACAGAGGACCCCCAACTACTGCATAGCAGATCTCCAACTACTTCATGGTGGACCTTCAACTACTTCATGGTGGACCCCAAACTATTTCATAGCAGATTTCAAACTTCATGGCAGACCTGCCAAATACTTCATGATGGACCTCCAGCTACTGCATAGTGGACCCCCAACTACTTCATAGCAGATCTCCAACTAATACATGGTGGACCTTCAAACTTTGTGTGCAGTGCATGGTCAAAGCCCACGCCCATGTAGGTGTTCTGACCTGTTGGGCTGAAAGGAGATCTTGTCGTAGCCTGTCACCTCACACAGATCTTTTTCCAGCTGCCTAAACATGATCTGGTAACCTTCAGCCTGGTCTAGAGGAACGAACGGATGAAGGTTGGCAAACTCCTTCCAGGTGATGGGCTGTTGGGGAGAAGAAGGAAGGTAGTAATGATATTGTTGACTTACATGAATAAACTATCTATGAGAACAATGAGACACTGAACTCAAACATGAAAACACACAACCCTGGCTGACTGCAGCGTAGCTGGTTGTGGTGAGTTGTTGCAGAAGATCAGGTCATTGAATCCGTGCGATTACATCAGGTACAGTTACATGAACCCAAACAGTGAATCCCTCCTGAAAACATCAGGTCCCTCAGGTCCTATCTTCTTATCCCAATCTTAACCTCCAGTTTTCTAAAAGTATACTCTGCTGATGATCTTTGAGCCATTAGAAACCCCAATACTAATAGAATATAAAGACAATAAATAAATAACTAACTGTAAAATGTAATATAACCTGACTCACCATTAGTTCAGATGAGCTGTTGAGTTTCATTGTACAGGAGCCCTAAGAAATGGAAACAACACAAACTTAGACACTTGAAATAAAACGAAATGAATAAAAAAAATTCAACCAAACACCAACCAGAGGAATCATGCTGTGAACCAGAGAGATGTCTTTGTTCTCCAGACGCTTCATGTATCGAACAATGTTTGTTTCGGAGTGATAACTGCAGACAAAAAGGACAGAAGATTATTGTCTATTTTTGTCTGATCTCACATATCCATCCAATAATGGTTGGAAACATTCGATTGGCTGGAATAAGTTTGAAATATTGTCTCTCGTATACCTTTTAGCTGTTTACTTGTGTGTGAACTGAGTGAAATACTACGTGACATGGTATGATTATCGTAACTAAAGGCAGCGGTGTGTTCAGACTAACCAGTCATAAAGACATAAAACTGATTTATTTATTACACTCTGACACAACAAGCAACCTTATCAATGTTTTTTTTTTCCTGCTGTTACAGACGTAGAAACAAAAACTTTAAATAGAGACAATGGACGGTGGCAATAAAGATTAAAGTTAGATCAATGTAAGTAATTAAAGGAGCAAGATAACGTCGTCTAACCTTGGAGTGGAAACTGCAGTCAACACAGTTTTCAATCAAATTTTCAAACACCTAGTCGCCTGGGGTTTTTAGGTTTATAGTTTGGGTTTTGTTTTCTTTGTACCAACCTGTTAAAAACCTGGTGAGTCAAATACTTGCTGGTCCTCTTGAAATGACTTGCCATGATTCCTTTCACCCGCTCACCCATCTTCTCGGCTGTCAGCTCCTATAAATGTAACATGGCATTAAAGAAAGGAAGGAAAGGAAAGGAAAGAAAAGCAAACTCCTTCATCATTGTGATCCACAACACTGCACACAAAGAAATGTGACCTCTGGATTTAACCCACCACCAAAGTGAACAGTGGGCAGCTTTGAGCGCCCAGGGAGCTCTCAGTGGGGACAGTGTCATGCTCAGTGGACTGCAGTGGCAGCCTGGCAGTTGACCATTTCAAACATGCAACCCCCCGGAACACAGTTCCAGTTCCTTAACCACTAGGCCTCCGTAATATTATAGTTGATAACCATTATTCAGCATACAGGAGACACAGGTAATTTGATTTTAATGTCTAGATATTTAGGAACTTTCTGGAACAAATATCTCTATCTGTGCTCGTTTTTTTTAGAACTTTATTAATCCCTTTGGAAAATTATGCCTCTGGATTTAACCAATTTCCATAATGAGCAGCGTGTGGGGACCCTCCTCTTCTAAATACTTGTGGGTGTCGAACCGGGGGCCTTATGAACCCAAGTCTGCTTCCTTAACCACTAGGCCACCAACTGACCAATGTGTGTGATTCTGAAGAATTTGTGTGGATGATGAAATTTAAGCCTTCTTCAGGTCGATGTTATCTGAAGAGGTTAATCATTGGAGTGTCTCACTCATAAGGAACAGATCTTCCAACAAATTAAATTCCAAATTAAGTGGATAAGCAGTCAGCGTGTGACTGAATTTGGCTGCACATGGGAGACATTATCCATGCATCACTAAACACATTTAAAAATCAAGGTATAATTTGACAAATGACTCTACACAATAAATATGTCATGAAGCTAACAATTATGGTGAGATCTATTTATTACAAAACCTGTTTCTCTTTTAATGTGAAACAGGAACTGGAGGCATCAGTAATCTTCCCTATGACCTGTTGATCAGAGCACCTCAGTGGCAACCTGGCAGCTGGTGGAATTGAACTTGTAGCCTTACTTGAAGCCCAAGTCTGCTTCCTTAGCCTTAGAATATAAGTGTATAGTTTATATAGGGCAGAGTATAATAAGCATCATTATCATTACAAAGCATCACAATTTGTGTGCACTTTCTGTCAAATAATGCAGCTGGGTGACAGACAAACGTGATCTAAGAGAGATCATTTCTGATGCTTCTTTTTTTTTACCAAATAAATTGAATAACCATCGGTGGTTAACTCACAGCAGAGGATTCACACCCAAAGACCCAGAGCAGGTCGTCCAAATCCTTCTCGGTCACCGTCTCATCCAAAGACACACCGATCTGTTGAGAGACACAAATTGACAAATAGACAAAATTGACGAATACATTTTTGCATAAGGACAGACAGCATCCTGTCTCACTTTCTGATTAGATTTCAGACCAGGCGTGGGCAAACTGAGGCCCGGGGGCCAGAGGCAACCCATTTAAATTTGTAATTTGGCCCACCAAGCATGTCCAAATGATAAAATTGGCTTGTATTGTATTTATACTTTTGCCTTTTCCTCGGCCCATGGTCCAATTTTAGGACCATTCGTGGCCCTTGAGTCAAAATTTTGCACATAGCTGGGCAAGTGAGACAATAAGACAAACTGATTAACAGTCCATGAAGGTTTTTGGTCCTTGAGGTCAATCTAAAACACATGCAGATGAAGACAAGCACACAGGTCACAGCTCACCTCTCCCTCGGCGTAGACTCTCAGGTTGATGTGTTTCTGAGCTGCTCGCTCTAAGATGTCTTTGGCTGCAACGCCGCATTTAATCTTCAACGTGTCGAAGAAAGTCTCACTGTGCAGGCGATGACCTGCTCTCTTCAAACCTGGTGGGTGACAGCGGGATCACAGTGATGTCACAACCACAAAAAGAAGTTATTCAGGGTGGAAAAACTGACAAAAAAAAAATCACCTTCAGCTAGGATTAGAGCTGCTGCATGTGTCCTCTCGGCTATGTGTCTGAGCCCCTGAGGTCCGTGGTAAAGAGCGTACATGGCAGCCATGTTGGCGAGCAGAGCCTGAAAAGTAGGATCCATCAAATTAGAGATGTGTCATGTCTTTTTCCCCTATTTTTGTAGTTACACTAGGAGGAAGTGACCAGACCTGAGCTGTACAGATGTTGCTGGTTGCTTTGTCTCTGCGAATGTGCTGCTCTCTGGTCTGCAGCGCCAGGCGATACACTTCTTTACCTGCAGCATCCCTGAAATCACACAACGTTCAGTTGACATGTTTCTTTATGGAGTCATCTGTCATCTGTTTTTAACGCCCATATCGCTCTCTTACCTGGTGACACCAACCATTCTACCTGGCATCATTCGGACGAGGTTTTCCCTGACGGCAAAAAAGGCGGCGTGTGGGCCGCCATAGCAGAGGGGAACGCCAAACCTCTGTGAACTGCCAAGAGCAACGTCCACACCAAACTCTCCAGGAGGCCGCAGGACACAGAGAGCCATCAGGTCAGTGGCACAGCAGGCCAGAGCCTGGAGAAACACCAGCACACGGTTGGACAAAGAACTCCCATTGACTACATCAAATATGTCAAACTCAAGGCTTGCAGGCCAAATGTGGACAGCAGAGTCATATTGTGATTTTTAATTTTAAAACCTGACTTTTTTTTTTATTCCAGACCAATGCAACTTCAATAAATATTTAGCAAATGCCAAAACATGTATTAATACATAAGTAGTTACATTCATCTAGTCTCTCAGTTACAAGGAGACAAGTATTGTTGCTATTGCCCCCCCAGGTAAAAATGACTGTGACGCCCCTGGACTACACCATATATTTGGAAAAACCTTTTTTGCTAAGTGTCAAATTCATGTTGTGTTCAGGGTCCTGCCACTTACCCCTCCTTTATGTGCTCGGTCGACGAGCTCAGTGAAGTCCTCCACTTTGCCATCGGTGTCAGGGTATTGAAAGAGAACGCCGCTAACGTTCTTCCCCGAGAAATCCATCTGATGAGGAAGTTTCAGCTCCGTCTGGACACCGATGTAGCTGAAACACAGCAGTCAGTGATTGTGTGTGTGTGTGTGTTTAATGTATGTTTTAATGTGAGTTTGCTACATACTTGGCCCTGGTCTGCACCACAGCAATGGTCTGAGGATGACAACGTGGGTCGATGTAGAAGGTCCGTCTTTTGTTCTGTCTGAGGGAAAACAAGAAGGGTCTCAATACGCACACGTAAAATAAAAACGTAAAAACTAATAATGGTTCAAAATCTTGAAATGACATACACCAAAGACCACATGTAATTTACTGAAAGAATGGCTGGCTCACTGCTGCCTCCTGTGGTCAGTCCATGTCACTACGGTTTTTATTGCAATGTATATTCATTCTATTTACCAAAGGCATATCCTTTAAGAGATCAATAAGGATTAGTCGATAGTATTGGACAGCCAACACTATCAGCTTATTAGTAGCATCTTTTGTAATGCCTGTGTATTGCCAAATGACATGTGCTTTTATGATGCAATGGCCTGATGATAGACCAGTCAGATCTCTGCTGAACTTTCACTGAAACACAGCAGTAAATCGTTTTAAAATCCTTGATTGCTCTGAATCCAGCTCCTGTCAGAGCGCCTATTCCTCCTCTCACGCCGTCCACATTAGTTGATAGCGAAAATGAAGGGTCTGGACAATATCATCATATTGGAAATTGTCAAAAAGTCATTATTGAACATCCTTAGACTGAAACAATTTTTAATACTGGTTCCATAGTGTAGCGGTTAGTGCATCTGCCTCAAAAGAGTCCTGGGTTTGATTCCCAAAGTAGCCACAAGCTTGGGACGCTTATCAGGGTCCTTTCTATGACGTCCTTCCTTTATGTCAGTGAGCCCAGTTTATTTAAGTAGTCCACTGCAATTCGTCAAGTCATCACTTAAAGGAAAATTATTATTCAGTATTCACCTATGGCAGAGCTGCATGGCCTCAGCTGCCGCCGTCCCCTCGTCCAGCAGGGAGGCGTTGGCAACCGACAATCCCGTCATGTCACATATCATTGTTTGGTAGTTAAGCAGAGACTCCAGACGACCTTGAGAAACCTCCGGCTGGTATGGCGTGTACTGTGTGACCCTGATAAGAGGACAGAGGGAATCATGTGATTTTATTTGTCCAACTCTGATGAGTCTGAGGAAATCTGTGATCAGCAACAAACGCTCAATCACACGCCTCAGCCTCTTCCTGTTCCTCCAGGACAAAGAGCTTTACCTTAAACAACTTCAAAGTGTAGCCTCACTCACCAGCCTGAGTTCTCCAGGAGGTTACGCTGTATAGGGGGCGGTACTGAGCAGTTATAGTAGCCCATGCCGATGTACGACCGCCACAGTTTGTTTTTCGATGCAATTTTTTGCAACTTTTCCAAGACTTCATTTTCACCTGAAACACAAAGAAGTTTTATGAATAAAGATTCTCTGATAAAACACATGATATATTTCAAATATGTGGAATTGAACAATACATGGAGCAGACATCTAGTTTTCTGTTGAATGTGAGAAGAATTTCAACGGGAATATTTGATATTCCTAATAATAAAATTATTATTGTGCTAGTGTTTATTGTTCATTCATCAATCTTCATCCTCTAATCCATTACTGGGTCACAGGAGCTGCATTCTCCACAGATGCCACCCAAATCACACTGCACCAAAATATGATCCTAATATCCTTCCTGTGGGTGGTGAGCCCACTCGAGGTATTGTGGGTTAGGACAGTGCAATGATCAGAGCATCTCAGTGGGAACCCAAGCCTGGTGGACCCAAGTGTATAACAATTTGATCAAATGTATCAATAATTAAGACTCTTTGAATCCATGTTTGTTATTAGGACAACTCCCTGATATTGTCCTGCTCAAATGTCTAAGGACTTCTACTCTTGGTTAAGCAGTGGTGATTGTGTTACGAAACACATTGCCTGTATCGGTTTTCTTGTGTAATGTTGCCCAATCCTGGCAATTTCTAGCAATGGACTGTGGACACGCCTAGATTTCTCCTGACTCAATATCTTTCATTAGATGGTGACAAGAAACTGTGAATTAGGAGGGGACTGGAACAAAGTCATGTTAACACATCAGGACTGGTTGTTAATTATAACTTTGCAATTAGTGGTTGTGATAAAATGCAGATGAATTATCAGCCATGAGCCTCATGCCTTTGTCTAAGCTGGGGAAATGTGCATGGCAACAACCAATCAGAGCAGTCCTTCTCCTGCTCCACTTCTGTTCCCGGGAGCAGTCGGAGAAGGTAATTAGTTATCTATAGATAAAATTAAAATTGTATTAATTAGTTAGCTTTGGTATTTACCTCATGTTATTTACAGGTTTCTGCATACATTATAAAATTACCATTTTTATTCATTCATTCCATTTATCTTCATCCTCTTATCAATTACCAGGGGCTGCAGTCTCCACACCTGCCACCCAAATCACACTGCTCCATACTGCAAGCCTTCCTATGAGTGGTGAGGCCACTGAAAGTTATGTGGCTATAATCAGAGCGCCTCAGTGAACTAGCATTTATAACACAATTCATAAATGTGTTAATAATTATATAAAAACCTATTTGGATCTTCAGGGTTTCTTTGTCATATAATCAGATTAGTAGATTTATCTTAGATTCCTGGATTTAGTACTTCAATTTATTTGGTAAAGAATAACAACCTCTAAGTTAAAGGTCTTTGTAGAAACCGTAGCCAAATGTTGTGAAATTACTGTAAAATCTGGGGGGAAATGCCATGAAAACAATGTGCATGACTAAACTCTGAAACTGTGTTCAGTGTCAAAGCTTTTTTTTTTTCACACTTTTTCAGTGTCTGTTCTTTTTTCTGCTGAGCCTCTGATTCCTGACGCCCTCCTCGTCTCCTAGCAACTCAAAGAATCCAGACAATACATTCAACCGAGCTCTTACAAAGTTCACAGGGGAACAGAGATGGGGTTTTTCCGAGACCTTGAACGCAACACATTCACGTAAAGACACGGCTGGGCTTGGACAGATTTTCGTTACAGACTATTCAAACACAACAGAGTGAAAACGTCCTAACTTCACATATATGACAGTGGCTTGCACATTTACAGAGTCCTTACGTTAGAAGACACAGACTAGTGCATGAATGAGTGGGTGGACTTTTACCAAAGGCATTGAACACAGCACATTCCTTTGAAACGTAGGATGTCAGCAAATAATTTTAACAACTTTCTGAGAAGCTGTAAAGGGGGCATTTATAGAAGTGACAGGTGGGACTTAAACGATGACAGGCACAGAATGGAGACTGGAAATGATGACGTCGGCTTCTACATCATTTTAACCGATTGAAGAAAATATATTTAAATGGTTAAACATAGAAAAAACCAAATCATTTAACAACGTCCGAGTTTAAAGTTTGACAAATGTGCATCTGAAGATCTGTTCAACTGAAAAGACTGCTCAGCTGAAGTGAACATTTGAACTTCGGTTGCACCAGTTGAACTTTAGACTCTGTCAGTTGATACAATATCAGTGTATGTATCTGCTGAGTCCGTGAAAACATTTCATTAATACAGTAAATACAACATTTACTGCACACTGTGTTTTATCAAGAGACGTCTGGAATGTCCAGGGACGTTAAGAGACGTGAGGACGTCAGACTTGTCCTGAAATCAGTTACCGAACTCGTCTAAGACGCTGAAAGGAAAAAGTGGACATTTAGAATGTCCTTAACACAGTGCAAATGCACAGGGAATACAGTTATGAGAGAGCATTGTCCAACAGTTCATGGTCAACACAGCCTGTCTGTGTGCACTCGCAGGCATCTCTCTGTCTGTCCACTGTGGAATAGACACAAGTGTCTTCTGCTGAATCATTATCCCAAAAAAGCTCTTCCCCGAAATGAGAGTGGTCAAAATGGATCCCACAAATTAGAGAACAACCTTGCGCAACAAATATTATTATTAACACTTGCATTGCCTTTCAACATTTACTAAGAAGTCATTGCAACGAATGAAACTGAGGAGGAAACATATGTTTTTTCATAATCAAGCATCATCTGGGAATTGAAACCAGGCATCTCCGCTTTAAAGGCAAACGTCCTAACTCCTAGATCAGGGGTGGGCAAACTAAGGCCCGGGGGCCACATGCGGCCCGTTAAGCCTTTTAATGCGGCCCGCCATCCCTGTCCAAATTAAATAATTTACTTATATTATAATTAAACTTCCGACTTTTCCCTACAATGCCTGCATTTTCCCAGTAGATGACATAATAGGCTATTAGAAATTTAGTATTTTGGGTTTGATACATGACTTTTACTTGCCATTTATCTTAGCTTACACGAACGCTCCATATCTCGGCTCTTGACTCGGCCCCGTGTCCAATTTTAGGAGAAATTGTGGGTGGTCAAAAAGTTTGCCCACCCCTGTCCTAGATGATTCTTTGACACTCGTCCATCGCGTTGTCTTTCAATCTCGCAGTAAGTCTTTGGTCTCTAAAGGCAGTAATAAACAGATGGACTGGTGAATTCAGTCAAGTCTCTTTATCTATGGATACAGATTTGGTGATGGAACAGGAATCATTGGGCAGCACCATCATGACCCACATAACCTCCAGCTCCGACTAGAGGAACGCTTACAGTATATGGTGCAGTGTGATTTGGGTGAGAGTCGTGGAGACTGCTGCCCTGCAACCCGATAACGGAAAAGAGGATAAAGATGAATGACTGAAAAATGGTTTGTAAATGAATGATAGGTAAATGCACAAAGACTGAAGGACCAAGAAGAACCATCAACACAGTCTCAAATGCTCAGTTTCAGAAGATGAAGCCAAAAGGTTTCAGTTGACACTGCTGGGTATAGACTTACATAATCTCTAGACAAAATTCCACAAACATTTTTCATAAACCTTTATGGGATTATTTAAAGAGATACTGTCGGGAACCTGGACTAGATAGAAAAATTGATGGTTTCAGAGGTTTGTCTCCCCCCTGTGTCTGGAGGACACTGAAGAGGAAACACAAAGAAAGACGGATGCTGAATGTAAAGATGCTTAATGCATTGAGAAACCTCCAAAATGTGGTCGTTTGACAGATTCCTAGTCGTCAGTATCTCATCGGCTTTGCTTTGTTTACACATTAACACACAAGACACTGATTTTTTTTTTCTGCCTTGATTTGTCTTCATTTTCAAAACCACACTGTTCTTCAACAACTTCTTTTTATAGAAGATGAGAAAATCACCATCATCCCTGTCCTCCCTGTAGTCAAGTGCTGCAGACCCTAATTCGGGGGCTGTGTGTGCTCGTGTGTAATGTCATGTGAACTAAAACCAGATTGAACTGGACTCAGAAACTTTACACAACAACAACTCCTAATATGATCAAAGGAAGAGCGCAGGGGAACGGACATGCGCACTGACTCACTGGAAGAGCTGCTGAGTAAAAGTGAAAGAAATACATGTTTGACTTCCTACAGAAATACGTGTTACTGTAAGAAGTTGGGAGTTTGTTCGATCGTTTCGGGGCGAAGTCGATCACTCACAGACTGGATCATCCATCTTCATGTTGCCCTGCAGGCGGATGGAGGACGGCACCGTGTTGTCGATCAACTGATCGATGGACTGAGGATTGAAAACAAACACTGACTCAAGAGATGTAGTTGTGAAGATTGGTTTAAGAGAGCACTCATAATCGATAATGGTTTTAGTTGTTTGGTCGACTTGGGAAAACTTTCCTCTTGTCCTCACCTTCACGCCAAGAAGGTCCAGCATCTCCTTCTTCTCCCTCTCACCTGGACCGATGTGTCTCTCTGAGAAATCATCATGTCTGGGGAAAATACTCTCGATCCTGCGGTGGGTGGATGAGCAGGAGCTGAGCTGGCGGACAGCGGTGCCGGCACCTGAGGTCGATGCACCGGCTCGGAGCCCGCGGGCGGCAGCGGTTGCAGTTGTGCCGGGGGCCGACCCGGGTGTTCGGGTCAGGAGCACACGGCTCCGACTGGGACTCTTGGCCCAGAAGAAGCGCCAGGACTTTGCGCAGCTCTGCATCTTTCTGCGCTTCTTCTCAGCACAAATAGAGACTCAGCGTTCGGACTGGGCTTTATAGTCCAGAAATGACCAATCAGAAGGCACGGAAGGCGTGACGTAGAGGACGAGCCCCAGCTGCTTAACTTATCCCATGTGCCACAAGTAAGGTGAACAGCAGGTTATGACGATAAAAGTTCGGGAAAAGTCAAATAAAGATCGATAAAGACTCATTACTATTGAGATTAAAGAGTTTTGGGGGAAGATTGATGTTATATTTATTTCTGTTTGTGTGGTGGGTTTAATCGACAGGACAAAACTATGCAGGACCAGGTCCACCACAGGCTGTAAACTGACCACCAGCATAAATGTCAACGATTGTTTGACACGTGGTCCCACAATGACGACAGCCTAACTGCGACCTTTAAGGGACTGAAGCTAAAGTAAATGAGTTACATGGACAACACAGGAAGTAGATGTGATTTCAAATATATACATTATCATATATTTACATATATGACATGTATATATTGACGCATATGTAAATTATTTGAATATATATTTAAAATTATTTAAATACACACTTTTTTTAAATCCTTTTAATATTTTTATTACACATATTACCAAGACAAAGTCAACACCGAAGACATTCTCCTAATCTATCTGCTTATCATTCATCTTCATCCTCTTATCCATTACCAGGTTTCCACAGCTGCCACCCAAATCACACGGCACCATACAATGAGCCTTCCTGTGGATGGTGAGCCCTGTGGAAATTAAGGGGGTCAGGATGGTGCTACGAGCAAAGCACCTCAGTGGCAACGAGGCAGGATTTGAACCTGATGACCTTGCAGACCCAAATCTGCTTCCTTTAAATTTATTAGTTTATTTATTATTTTTTGAAAATCTTTTTGAACAATAGCAACCTCCCAACCCACATATCTACCAGTGGGCTCATCGTGTGGTACAGGGTTGTGCAGTGTGATTTGGGTGGCAGTCATGGAGACCCATTCATATTTAATGCCCTATTTATAGTAGTTTTTCTGCACTATGTTTTCTGTTCAAAGTTAAAGAAAAAAATGGAGCAAACAGCAACGGAGAAGAGGATGAAGATGAAAATGAATGAATTTCATGCAGTACCAATCCAAGAATGAGAACCAGGCCTGGGTTCTTCCAAGACTTCAGGTTCTAATCCCCCAGCTGCCAGTTTCCCACTGAGGTGATCTTGATCATAGCACGATCCTGACCCACAGAACTTCCAGTGGAAAGCTCACAGTATGGTGCAGTGTGATTTGGGTGGCAGTCGTGGAGACTACTGCCCCTGAATCAATAAATGATTGAAACCAAAAATGAATCACAATTAGTTGAGGCCACACACCAGGAAATGTGATGTCACTCGAAGTAGGATGACTCAGCTTTGAAGACTTTGAAGACTTGGAAGAAGATGAGGCGCTTGTGAAGATAAGAAGAAACCAGACCCTTTACAAGATTTGAGTCGTTTTTATTTCACTTTCTGTTCAAAGTGAACGATAGAAATGTCATAACAGTTCAATAAACAGCTTCAAGAGGTGCGATGTACCACTGCACATGATTAAAACACAAAAACAACACATGAGAACACCGACTGTCAATAAATGAATTCAAGCACAAGTCAGTATAACTACTTTGTTGTTGTTTACTGCTCCAATGCCTTAGAAGGAAGTGGAAGGCTGCAATGCACGTGATGGACAATGACGTCAGTAAAATCCAGATTATGATTAAAAAAGCACTTATTAGCACCAAATACTGACCTGACATTGCAAAACTGCGGTTCTCAGTCCTTAGTTAATCTTCCTTGACACCAGGTCACAGTCAACAGCTTTGCTGAGGTGGGAGCTAACGGGTTCTGTGGTTGTCTGACTAAGATTCCTGTAGATCTGTTGAAAAATGTCTTGTGTCCACTACAAGTTTTCCTCCCAACTGGACTACAACAAAGTCACATTCAGTGGGCTGCACATCACACTTAGCGAGCTTAAAAAGCAGATCATGGCTCAGGAGCGCCTTAAGGCCACTAACTGTGACCTGCAGATCACCGACGCTCAGACTGGAGAAGGTACATTGGCAGTTGACACTTGCAGAAATCGCAAATCAGAAATCTGTAGTTGGACACTGAACTGTTGATTTACATATCCCTGTGTAGAGTACAGCAGCAATGATACACACATTCCCAAACACTCTTCTGTGATTGTCCGTCGAACTCCAACTGTGGAACAGAAACGCACCAACCGAATGTCTTCCAATGTGTATGTATTCAATTTGGGTTCCACTGTGATGAAAGGCAAATGCCAATAATCAAAATTAATTCAAAGTTTACAGTTGTTGTTAACTTACTGTTTTATTGGAAATGTCTTATCTGTAATTGTGTGTGTGTTTTTCCCCATTTATCACCACAGAGATCGTCCATACATGACTGTAGTGGGATCTTCTAAAACAGTATGTCAAATCCTGTCTTCTTTGACTGGTCCAGTCTTAGTCCAGTATCCATAAAAAGGCTAACATTTCCTCTTAAAATTGTAAGATTACAATCTGACATTATTGGTCCAACGATAATATCAGATCATCGTCAAGATTATTGATAAATCGATTTTTCTCCGGTGATAAAAATCTGATAACACAATGTATGTATTTTGACACTACGTTGGCATTCAATGTACCGTCTTTCACGACCACAAGGGGCAGTCTCAGTTATGTGTATTACTATACCTAACACACATAAGGCGCACCTGATCGTAGGGCACTGGTTTTATATACAATCCACGCCCACACTTCACCCTTTAACGTTCTCATGGTGTCCTCTACTACGTCCTCCTTACAACAACAACACATACAGGGCGCAATGCACTATAGGGCGCACCAAGCATTTTGAAGAAAATCTTAAGACTTTTATTTGCGCCTTAAAGTCGTGAAAATACGATAGTCTTGTGACATTTACATCAGTTGAGGGACTTTGTTTTGGTTAATATTAGTACGGAAAGTGTTTATGAGATATCGGATTTTGACGAAAGCTAATAACGGACATCACTAATATCAATTACGTTGCATGCAATGACACTGCATCGATGATTGTTTTGTGAATGTAATGACATAATTCTTGAAGAAATATGTCAAGAACATTTCTAGATACCAATCCATGCCCTTATGGTAGTAAAGTACTACATCAATAAATATATTTTCCAGTCTGGAGTCAGACAAACTGGATCCATTATCATGTTGGATTATGAAGGCATCTTAACTTCTTTTTTATCTGCTCTTCCTCTGGTGTTTCCGCAGACTTGTTCTTCTGCCTCTGTGTCACTAGCCAACCTCATTGAGGTAATGTTTTTCCACAGCACACATTGTCAACTCGTGTCTCGTATGGTGTTTTTTATTCTAGTATTCTTCTTTTGTTACTGTGTTTGTAAGGCAACTGACATGGAGGATGCAACAGAGGAAGAAAAAATCAAAGCCCGGATGTATCAGTCCACACTTCAGTACGACCCCAAACAGTCAGTAGGAAAAGAAATGCGTACTATATGTCCAATACAGATGATTCCGTTAAAACAACCTATCTTCATAGTTACTCTAAGAAGGCTGTTGGAGCTCCACCCTCTAACTACACCTGTTACCGCTGTCTGAAG
The DNA here is from genome assembly GCA_016785265.1 of Paraplagusia blochii. Classification (NCBI taxonomy): domain Eukaryota; kingdom Metazoa; phylum Chordata; class Actinopteri; order Pleuronectiformes; family Cynoglossidae; genus Paraplagusia; species Paraplagusia blochii. Next base: position 65,729 of record JAFBJS010000267.1, on the reverse strand, counting down.
CCTGGTCACTACATTCGACAGTGCCCCCTGCTGATGGTATTTTTGCATGCATTTACAATTAACCTGATCCACCTATCTACTGTAGAAATGTTTTACTATAATTCAAACTCCAAACCTTGATTCGTTCAAATGAATACCGACGTCATCAAAATCTCTGGATATATAGTAGCTATCTGCTGCCACCTGGTGGAATAATTTAATTGTCCCGCACTTCACTACACACAGTATTTCCAATGAACAGTTTTGACTAGTTTCATTAGTTGAGTCTTATCGCGAACAACCTTGCAGAAGTATGGCCATTGACTAGTTCTAGTAGAACTCTTAACGATCAGCATTAATATAAAAAAATGTTAATGCCCAAATAAGAGCCAGAGGATGTGCTTTTTGTTCACTTTTAAGCAGATAATGCGCTATTAGACAGATAATGAACACTTCCAGGACATAAACTTAAGAGTTTTGACGCTGTGATTACTTTGTTTTTCTTGACAGTTCCTGGACAAGGGGGGAGACTGTCCTAAGGCCATTAAAACCAGTAAAGGAATTCCTCGTAGCTTTATGGTGAAAGCTGAACCAGGAACCAAAGGAGCTATGCTGACCAGTACTGGAGAATATATGATCCCTGCCATTGATGCGTATGAATCCCACACTCTAGTACAGAACATGATCGTCTTGTTTATATAAGACATTACACAGAGGAAAAATTCCATCAAGGCACAGTTTCAAATTTACATTATAAATAATGCCATGCCATCTCATGGTGGGTGGCGGGTAAGGACAGACTTGGGTCCACAAGTGTCCTGGTTGGAATCCACCAGCTGTCAGGCTGCCAAGTCATATAGCACCGCCCCAACCCACATAACTTCCAGTGTTGTTTGGTGTTCCAATGGTCAGCCTTCCTGTCCACCCGCCCAAAGGCTTCTGCAGGAAAGCTTGCAGTATGATGGAGCATGTTTTGTTGTGAAGACTGGAGATGACTTGGTAACGGATAATTGGATAAAGATGAAAAATGAATGAAAATCATGGTACGACACCTGACATGTCAAGTCAATGCAAAATCATGACCTGTATAGTTTTAGATATACCTGATGTGTCTATTAGAGTCGACCTGCAGGGGCAGCGGTCTTCACAATTGGCACCCAAACTTATGCTCCATTCTGTGAGCCTTCCTTTAGGTGGTGGAGCCCACTGGAAGTTATGTGGGTTGGGACAGTGCTATGCTCAGAGCACCTCAGTGGCAACCTGGCAGCTGGTGGATTTGAACCTGAACCCTTGCAGACCCAAGTCTGCTCCCTTAACCACTAGGCCACCACTTTAAAGCCATTCATTTTTACATTTCTATTTTGTTTATGAGGTAGCTTAATTTGATTGGATTGCTAACTTGTGATTTTTCCAACCAGGTTAACAGTTTGTCCATTTTGTATTCTTTAAACAGTGAAGCTTATGCGAAAGGGAAAAAGGAGCTCCCTCCCTTTGTTCCTCAGGATCAGTTGTCAGCAGCAGCAGGAGCTGCAGCTCAGGATGATCCAGATCAGATTCCCAGTGAACTCCTGTGTCCCATCTGTAATGACCTGATCACGGACGGGGTCCTCATTCCTTGTTGTGGGAACAGTTATTGTGATGAATGTGAGAAATGTGTCATTTTAATATTTTATCCCTCATTTAAAAGCTTAGGTGTTTCTAAATTCTACTAATCCTTTTTAGGTATCAGGAACAGTTTGTTGGACTCAGAGGAACACATCTGTTTCTCCTGTCAACAATCCGTTTCACCTGACGATCTTGTTACCAACAAATTTCTGCGACAGGTTGAACGTGTTCATGACTTTGGTTGATAATCTTTGCACTGAGCTGTTGAACGGGGTCGTTTGAGGAACATGTCTCCCGTTTGTTTTCATGTAGGCTGTGGACAACTTCAAAAACTGCACAGGATACACCAAACACACGGTCAAGAAGATTCTTACAAAACCACAGCACCCTCTGGTGGCTGATGAAATAGTTCCTGTCACTGCAGACAAAGACAAAGCTCCATCTTCACCAATGGTCCAGTTATCTTCAACTGATATTCCCGTGGTTTCCAAGACTAATCCTACAGAAGGATTAGTGTTAACGACTGATTCTGATCAGTCCACTCCTACGACTACTTCAACATCTAGCATGGGTGAATTTCCTTTGACTTCTCCAGCTGCTCCATCATCCACCCCTAGAGCACCTTCTGCATTACAACCTGCTAGTACAACAGCAGCAACTCCAAAATCTTTTGCCCCCCCACAACCTTTGTCTGCTGCCTTGGGAGGAGAAGCGGGTGCTGCATCAACACAACCTGTGCCATCATATGACCAACACTCTGTCTGTCCGTCCACACAGGATGAAGCTCTTCCATCTGGGTAAGACCAGGATTAAGATGGTGGGAGTAAAAACTTGGTACAAAGTTGACAGGGGATATATGAATTGTATCTGTTTGGTTGTTTAGATATTTGAAAGAAGTTCCAGATATGTTCTCAGGTAGTGGATCACAGGTGAGTCACATGAACTACTTGTTTGTTATTTGAAACTAAATATATATAACTATGTAACTAAATAGGACCATCACATAAAATGCCTCATATACAGCCATGGAAAAAATTATTAGACCACTCTTTCTTTAATTTCTTGTCCATTTAAGTATGTTTCCACTTAATCTACATTAATCTGGACAAATATAATAACAACAAAAAAGGCTAATAATAAAGTTTAATTTCAGAGCTGATTTCTCGCCATTTTTCATGGTTTTATTGACAGTGACAAAAATCACTTCCGTTCCTACATCACTAGCAATAACATTGCACTGACAAATACAGTGCTTTTAGTCATTGCATTTTGTGTTCATTGTTTCCTCCAGGTGATAAACCTTTAGTGGAACAAGGCATTAAGATGAACAAGGAATTGAAGAAAACAGCAGAGTGGTTTAATCATTTTTTCCATGACTGTATATATATATATATATATATATATATATATATATACATACATATATGTGTGTGTGTGCGTGTGTGTATATATACATTGTTTTATTTGTGCACTAAACTGGATATGGCATCGTCTTGAATTGCTCTGTAGGGTTGTTCTTCAACTGTGATTGGTTTCCCAACATCTGCAAAGCTGTTTCCTTCACCAGGTCAGACCTTCAATTCAGATCCTTTACTTTCCAATGAGTTCGATAAGATGACCCTGGAGCTGCTGCATTCACAGACTTCTTCTTACCCTCAGGTCCCGAGTCCAGACCTCAGCTGTCTCACAGAGGTAGAGGGAGACAATGGAAGAGGTGGGATTTCAGGCAGGCATGTCCAAAACTGTTCCACAAGGGGTCACTGTGGCTGCAGGTTTTTATTCCAACCAAGCAGTAGCACAACTGAGTGGAGAGTTTAAGTCAACGGATCACAGTCATCAGACAGCTGATTGGTCAAACTATGGGCTCTTGGTTGGTTGGTTGGCCACGCCATCCCTTTGGGGATCAGTTTGGACATACCTGATTTAAGGTGATCTGGTGATCTGAACTGATTGGAAAACTAAGGAAAGAAGAGGGAAGCTAACTCCTTGTCATTGTGACAGTGTGATTCACTTACTCCGTAACCACTAGGCCACCACTGCCCCATCATGAATTGATTATATTACCTCAGTCAGTGGGGCAGTGGTGGCCTAGTGGTTAAGGAACCAGACTGGGACATTGATTATGTCTCATGAGGTTTTCTCCTGTCTGTAGATGGTAAGGTTGGATCTAGTGAAACTGACACTGTTCTCCTCGCCTCAGGTCCTACAAAGGTAGAGGGAGTCACCAACCCTCTTACCCCCAGACAACTCCAACTTCTGCACCACCTCCTTTTCCTCCGTCAGTGTACTCTGCCTCTGTGTACCCTCCCCCACCGCAGAGCTACCCACCTCCCTTTACTCTGGGCCCATGTGTCATCCCTCCTCCCACGTTTGGATTTCAGCCTCCACCATTTTATGCACATGGACCTCCAGGGTTCATCCCTAACTGGGTTCCCCCCAGCAGTTTTCCACTCGTAGGAGACCGAGACCCTTCCCTCCCTCAACCTCCACCCTTCGAGGAAAGTTTCTACAGACAGCAACAGAGACAAGATTGGTGAGTCTCTTTGTCTGAAGTTCTTTTTAAACAGCAGCACCTGAATTACTGATTCTTCTTTCTACATTCCCAGTGGAACATCCAAAGGAGATGAATTTGTCATTGACTACCATAAAGAACTTATGGAGTACAGAATCACACAGTCCAGAGGAGATCCCTGTTTCAGGTGACTTGGAGTTCCGAAACCACCAGTACCACAAGCATGAATCTTCTGACACACAAATACTATGTAACTGATTGTTATTCATTTTCCAATAGTTATTACTTGGTATTAACCCAACATACATATAATTTCCACATTGGCCATTTTTACAACAGATTTCCCTCAATATTTTTGGGTTAATCAGTTCCAATCGGTTTGTCATTATTAACTTAGCCCTACAACTACAACTACTATCACCTCTTCAATATGCATTTAATTAAAGATGCCGTAAACACAATAGGTTCTAGAAACTTCAGGGTCGGCGTTTGAGGACAGGCAGATGCTTGGGTGCCCAGCCACTAGGGGGCCCTTGCCACTAGTCGACCCAGGCCAGTGCTTCTCAATTATTTTCTGTTACGCCCCCCCCCCAGAAACAACAATTCGCACCCACCCACCCCCCACCACCCATTCTCCGCCGCAACTATAAATAATAACATTTGTCTATGAAATAGTTATAGCTACACCTCTGCATAACATTGTATCCTTGTTAACATAAAGAACACAAAAAGAAAGATATAGTTCAACTTTCAAGGATGTGCAATTACACTTTTTTATTGTAGTATGGCGGAAAAAAAGCATGTTCCCCAAGGTCACGTAACCCCAATTTTTTGCTGCGTGTACTGATAGTGTGGGTGCCGTAGGGATATCTTGCTTGAAACTGCAACAGACACTTGAGGTACCGCGAGAAAATTCATGTCCATTTACCAAACCAAACTCTTCAACCTTAAATTCAGATATTGCTGAACCATGTTCTCATTTTTTGTGGTCCAGATCACAGAATCCCTCACAGGATCATGGTCCTTCTTATGAATTCTCAACAACCAAATCCTGCTACAGCTCAAGGCGGTATGAATATGGACACACTGACTCGTCGCATCCTTTTGCCTCTTACTCAGCTGGAAGCAGGAAGAAAACGGCGGAAGGTAAAAGATGCCGCTCCCATTCACGCTCCCCTGATAGACAACATCCTCCTCAGTGGGACACGGAGAAGTACAGTTTGAGAAGACCAGATCTCAGACGAGAGGAACACTGGGAGAGAGATAGGTATAACCAATGGAAAGAGGAGTATGAAGACTGGTACCAACAATACTATAGAGACTATGAGGGCCAAGACCCTGCATCACACCACAGAAGACATAGCAGAGACAGGAAGGAGAGATCGTCCCAGATGAGAAGAAAAAGAAGTGCTAAACGAGACAAAGTGTCTAGTTTTCAGAATCCCAGCTCCTCTTCCTCCTCAGGGACAAAGTCGAGCAAAAAAGTCTTGAAAAGAAAAATATTAAACAAGAAAACTAAATTAATGAATAAAACACCTTCCATCACTCCGACACCTTTACTTGATACTGAGGTCGCCGAAACTTTAGCCCCTCAAAGTCTTCCTGCATCCGTCCAACCCAGAACCTCAACCAAAGCTATGACAAAGACTTGCTCTGACAAGACCACAAAGGAAAAGGGCAGCAAGCTAAAAGACAGAGGTGAGAAAATTAAGAGTGAACAGAAGGACAAGACCAGTTCAAGAGATTTGAATAGAAAGAGAGAATTTTCATCTTCCACTTCTGTTAGTAAACCTTTAAAATCTATTGAAGCTAAGACCTCTAAAAGATCTAAAAGACCTCCCATTAAACCAGACTCTGGTAAAAGATAGTCTACTCACAGAGGACCTCAATATGGCCAAGATATGTGAGGAAATACTACTGATTCTCCACCGGTCAATCAATCAACCTCCTTAGTTTGCTTATTGTACTTTGTAAAGATTGAAAGAGAACGGATGCAGGTGATGTTTTAGCTAAGCCTCAACCCCTTGTTTGATGCAAAGGGCAAGGGAGACACAGATTATGAGACAGACATATGCGTGACTCACTAAGAAAATTGTCAAACCACATCAGCTATTTCCGTAGGTGTCAATGTACTGTATTTTAGTTGTTCTGTGACCAAATACAGGTCAAACAAGACCTGGACATCTCTGGACTGGTACAGGACAGAGGACAATTACAATAGGAGTCAATAATGGACAGAGGTTTGGAAGGAGATAGCTCTATAAGGAGATGGAGAAAAAAACGAGAGGGCTGTTCATTTTTTTTCTGATCTGACACAAAGATTGTTGTATTCTGTTTCAAAGGTAGACAACTTCATCTAAATTATATTTATTTTAATACAAGACAATCATCAATTAATTGAGTCCTTGGTATAAAAGAAAAACACACTGATTAAAACTCAGATAACCTTACCCGGACTTAAGTAAAAAATAAGGTTTGGTCCAGAGAGATGTTATATGGAACAGTCAGAGAGTGTTTTCCTATGACAAGAATTGTTAAGTAAACAGAATATTTATTAAATGCAATTTTTGGCTGCAACAAAGTGAGGCTGTAATTCCAGAATGTTATATTGTGTTATTTAATAAAAAAATATTTATTTTCTCATTGATATAAACTTGAGATTTGACCTGATATCTTTCCATTTATCATAAACATAGCAAGACTACATATACAGTAACCATCAACTGACAAAAGTAAAACAAAAAGCTGAGAAAATGATTCACCAATGATAACCACAGTTATCATTGTTATGTACATTTTAAATGTCTATTTTTTTTTTTATTCAGAAACATTTATTTCATAGATTTATTCCGTGATTCATTTATCTCCATCTGCTTTTCTGCTCCATATTCTCTCAATAATGATATCAATAAATATTTAATCATAAAATGACAACTAAAATTTATGGGAATTATAAAAGAAAATCATTTCATTCATTATCATTTCGTGGCAACCTCTTTTTTCTCCTTCAATAGATTCCCGGCAATTATTCCAAAAAACAGCAGTAGACCAAGGTTTCTGTTGGAGGCAAACCTCTTCCAGCAATCGCCTGCGTCATTGATGTTTACGTTGTAGATCTGAGGAGGAAAGGTGTCAGCACCATAATTGAATGGCATTAGTACGAATGCGGTCACAGCGTACTCACCTGCTGAAATAAATGAACCGCCACTGCAGCCAGAGCGCAGTAGTAGGGCAGAGTCTGCTCAGCGTTGATTCCTGTCACAGCCAGTCCAGAAACCATAAGAGCGGCAAAGGCACTCAGCCATTGTTTGGTGTGTTCTTGGAACTTTAAGGCAGTGGATTTAACTCCGACTCTGATGTCATCGTCTTTGTCCTGGTAAGGCAAGTAGGGAGTTGACAGTTGGAGATAAAGATGACATAGGATAAAAGTAAAAATGGGAAGAATAAACAATAATAGTAAAATTTGCTTAGAAAAGGGATGGAAGCAAAGTATGCTTCAACCAACTCCACCTGATGAGCATAAATTGTGTCATAAACTAATGTCCACATGACCCCTGAGAAATACAGAGGTAGGCAAACTGTCCAATCACAGGAGCCCGTCACAGCAGAGTAGCCCAACAGCGCTCCCCAGTTGAAAGTTAGTCCTGGACAGAAGGAAGTCAACGATAACAGAAAACAACAGAGGCTAAAAATGTTGTTGTTGTTCGTATTATTATAATGAAATACTATCATTGTCATGTCATGTTTTTTTTCTCAGTACCTAGAACCAACTGAGGCCAGTAAGTGATTCTCTTCATGAGCGGATACGTGACCACCAGAGACAAAGACGCTGCGCCTAGAGCGATGCTTAAAACACACACAGACAAGAGAAACTGACACGACTGTGAATTACCAAGACTGGTCAAAAGTGATGATAAAACATACCTGTAATAGTTCAGACAGAGCAGAATTCCCAGTGAAAGAGACAGCTGTCCGGCCAGAAAGAAGAGAGCCTGCATCCGTGAAACTTCTCCAGAAGCGATAGGACGGGTCACCGTCCTGGAAACCTGAAGATTATAATCAACATCATCACTGTCATTGTCAAAATGCGACTTTTGCATTTAACAAGATGATTAATGATTAAAAACCAAATGGTTTTCTTGCAAAAGTCCGATCATGTTTTATTACCTGTTTGTCAAAGTCCTTGTCCCACATGTCATTGATGGTGCAACCAGCTCCTCTCATCAGAACAGCACCAGCTCCAAACAAAGCCAGCATTCCAATATCAGGAAGACAGCCAGGATTAGAGGCCAGAGCGATACTCCATGTACACGGAAGGTAGAGCAACCAGGTTCCTGTGAGGCCAAAAACATGTGCAGCAGCAGGTCAAAACTTGTTATAAATGAATATGAGGTGATATGAACACATGCACTCATTCTTATTGGCGGAAATGGAGAACACTGACCTATAGGCTTGTCCAGTCTCATTAATCTTAGATATGGACGGACTTTCCCTGGAGTGGAATTTACAACATCAGCTGCTGACAATCCGAACAACCTTCTGACTGGAGCAGACCCTAAGTGTAGGGTGTCTGACTTTCTCTGTTCACTCTGGACAACACGCTGGGTCAGGTAGTGGAGAGGTGAGCAAAAGAAACCATGCTGGACCCGACGCAGGGTGATCGTGGTCAGTTTTAGTCCTAACATTATGGATATTACTGATGTCAAGCGTGGAAAGACTGTATATATTGGTAATTTTAGAGCATAACAACACAACGATCCGACATATGCAGCAAGATAATTTCAGCAAGTCTAATAACTGTATGCACTTTTAATATCAAAGTGTATAAAGTTACAAATTATGTATGATATGGTTAGAGAGCGAGTGTAAAATGGGTCACTCCTACCCGATTAAAGCAGCATTAATCATATTATACTCCTCTTTCGACACCAGTCGGTTTAATCCGATGTCCACAATGTCAATTCGTCATTTTTCAAGACACATTTTTACCGGCGCATTCGTTTGGAATTACTTTAGTGTTACATTGAACACTGAAATCATTGGTTCATCTGATCTGAAATAAGGGACGTTAAATAAGTTCGGAACTCAATGAAACAAACAGCATGGCGTCTGGTTTCCTGTTATTGTCCGCACGGAATGCGTTCCGGGGGAAAACAATACCGCGAGTGTATTTTTTTATTTTAGTCAAATATACTCATTAACAAATATTACAGCGTAAACACTTGCATATTCACAGGTATATTCTAAATTTATATTAAAACAGAATAGAAGGTTGAGCAAAACGGAAGTTACGGTTATTGTCGGGGCGAATGCCTTTTGCACAGGAAGTAGATGGAGTCACAGTCGCGGGAAAAATGGCGGAGTTGTGCCGTGTCTTGTAGTTAGCGGCGCCATTGGCCGCAAAAGCTGTTTAATCTGTTTTTAACTTGGCTGTGCAATATGAAGAACTGTTAAATAGAACAATTTGATTAGGTGAGTGACTTTCATACACACCCGTGTCTCTCTCTACGTGTACTTGTTTGTGTTTTTATGTCTGTATTTGGTGTTTTACTTTGGGACTGTGTGGGAAAATGTTAATTGTTACGTTTTGCCGACGGTGTAGATTATTGCCACGAAACGTAAACTAAATTCGGTTTTCAAACGCAAGTTTTACTCCCATTTGTTGTTATATAAGCAATTCCTTGTTTACATTTTCTTTGTTTTATTTAGCCGGTCTCTAATTGTTATTCTCATTTATAACTTTTATAATGTTAAATCTGTTTTTTTTACCAATAGCTTTATTAAAACTAAACATAATTGATGATAGAACAACTCGTAATGCTTTGGTTTTATATGTTTACAGTTGTTTTCTAGACAAGACCGTAAGATACGAAGAGATGAAGGTACGTTTTGTTCTTTCTGTATAGATATGTCTACTGTTCACTGTTTCTGATTAGTAAATACAGCTCTAGGGGAATGTCAATGTCTCCGATTTTTGTAAAATCCATGTTAAGTTTCTGTGCAAGTTGTTGTACATCTGTGTGGATGGATGTCAGCATACTGTGTGCAGTGAACGTGCAGTCTGATCTAATCATTACTTAGAGGTTAAATTTGCTTTGATTTTTTTTTTTTTCATTCCTTTAATAGATTTGGTCAAATGATGTTCACTCACCCTGATGCTAAACCACCTAGTCTTAACATCTGTAACCATCGGAACAGTGAAGCTCAAACATTCAACAAAGACAGACGTTTGTCCGATCAGCCTGCAGGACAAGACACTAATCTTAAAAGACATCTGAAAAAGACTAAGCAAAACTTTTCTGAAGCCAAACAAAAGGACATAAAGAAGTACATGGTACCAGTACAAAAAGTCACCAAATTAATTTCACCAGTGCCAGACGAAAAGTTATTGAAGACTTCTGGTGACTGTTCAGGAACAGAAACCCTAATTTTGCAAGAATCCACCTCCAGTCTCAACAGCAGCGGAGTGTTTAAGGTCACTGCAAAGTCCACGATTGACATCTCTGACAAGTCTTCGTACAGCTCTCTGTTGTACACTAACCTTCTAATGAAAGATTTGGAATCAGTTACCTCTAAAAACCATATCAGAAATACTCCAGATATAAATACTACTAAAAGAAGTGGCAGCCAACTCCCTAACAGCAATTTGGCAAAAAAAGCAAAGTCTGACGATGACCTCAAAATGAATGACAAAGAAGAAAACAGGACTTGTCTTGGTGATGGCAATCCAGTCGTCTATCACTGTAAACACTGCAGTTACAGCAACAATGACATCAAACATACTCAGAGTCATTACCTTTTTGAGCATCCGCATGTACAGTTAAATCTTGTCTACATTACGGACCCAACTGATTTGAGTGCAACATTTCGTTGCCTGGAGTGTCCAGTTGAAGTTTCAAATGAAGATGACCTAAAAAGACACTACAACAAAACACACCCTGAGGCACCTGAAGTTTCTAAAGTGCGTTTACATGAACTGCTCTTTAAATGTTTCGTTTGTACCCTTGTAACTGACAAATGTTCTATTTTGAGAGAACATTACAAAGAGAAACATCCAGACTATAACCTGGATAATCCGCTAATTTTTTTCAGATATTCTGTACCATTACAAGTTAAAGCAGAAAAAGATGAGCAAAGCGTTAGAACGCCTGAAGAGGTGTCGCCAAAAAAAACTCAGTTTACTGAATTTCTAGATGCATCTTTGCCTTCAAATCCTAATGATACGAAAGCGAACTCATTTTTTTATCAATGCAGCAAATGCTCATTTAGACATAAATCTGCTGTCGCGCTGCATGTTCATTATCAGAAGAAACATCCAGATGAAGCCATTACTATTAACAAAATTAAACAGTCTGGAATAGCCAAACCAGATACACCAGATTTGTCAGACTCACGTGCAAAGGAAACAGAAAATTTGACCCCCAGGGAAAGTGGCTGTGATTCGTCAACTAAAAAAACAGAATCTGCCTCACAGACACGTCAGAGGGTTTTGATGTCTCTGATGAAACTAAAAGGCACATTGGTTGCTTGCAAGAGACCAGAATCTTCCACATCTGCAGATGCAAAATCAGAGGATAAAAGAGAAAAACAAAAGAACAGGGATGAATATAAACTGGCGGAAATGAAGGATTCTTTCTCGCATTCCCCTGGTGAAATATTTTCCTGCCAGGTTTGCAGTTTCTCCACTTCCAATGTCGAGGATGTTGTCACTCATTATAATACTGAACACAACATGATGGGTCGCACTAGTGTGGAGGAAGTCTTGTGTTACAACGCAAAAAAGAAATCCAAGGATGAAGCATCGGCAGAATGTGAGACAAGTCCAACTGTAACTTCTGAAAATCAAGAAGCTTTCAGTCTGTACAAAAGTCCTGAAAAGTTGTTTTACTGCCAAAATTGCAACTTTGCTAATATAACACTTAAAGGGATAGCAAACCATCAGTCTGTTGCACACAAAAACATTAAGAGCAGTCATGTTTCTATCATTAAACATACAGCTAAGATCCGTGATAGTATAGAAAACCTCAAGATTCAAACTAAAGATTCACCCTTACCTTCTTATCTCCCACTTCCTCTGCTACATCTCGGAGATGAAAATAAAGCCTTCTGCCAAGTCTGTAACTTTCGATCAGATTCCACATCTAATGTTCTCAGACACTGCTATACAAAACACCCAAATTTTATATTGAAGCTGAAAGATGTCACTGAATACACTGCTACGGTTTTGCAACAGCAAGCGACTAACATGGAAAATTCTGCAGTTGAGAAGAAAAGCGAATTGCTTCAAAAGGACGTCACACCAAGGCAATGTGCTGAGGTGCAAGAAAAAAACTTTCATTGCTACCGTTGTCATCGTAGGTTTCAAGGATTGCCCAGGCTGAGGAAGCACATGTGGAATGTTCACCACTGTAATCGGCCAAACATTCAATTGCTTAGTTCATCTTTCAGAAAAGGATTGGTGGAACCAGGTTATTACTGTAACATATGTGGGTTCTCTCACACAACACCGGAGGTGGTCCTTGAACACTTCAAAGAGAATCATTATAAAGTGGCAATGACGCTTGAGTCTGTCACCACCAAGTTGTGGGTTGGGCCACAATTGTTACCTAAAATAAAAAAGAAGCGAATGAGAAAGACTGTAACGGTTGTTGATGACCACGAGACTCCCAGCAGCGAGACTCGCTCCCCAGAATCTGGGTCATATTCATGCGGATATTGTTCATTTAGGGGGGACTCGTTGTCTAGTGTCACACATCACTTGTGTACTGATTGTCCCAGGGGTAAGCAAGAAAACACCCAAAATGTCCCCCTAAGCAAGAAAACTACAACAGACCTTCCCACTTCAGGTGAAAACCATGACACAACACAGCTTGATTATGAATTCTACCAGATGCCAATTGAGTTTGAAAGTCCAACATCACCTGAAGAAGAAATAAGAAAAGTCAAGTGTCTGTATTGTCCTGCAAAGTTCCAAAGTCAACATGGCCTTAAAACTCATTGCGGCTTGATGCACCGGGATAAAGCAGTTCGGAACCAAATTGATGTGCACACCTGCCTGTACTGCACCTACGTCAACACTACTTATCAGGGTGTTTTGACCCACTGTCAGATGAAACATCCCCTCTCAGAGGCCAAGTCTAAAATTATTCATTTAGAAGATGTGCACTTTCGCTGCGGGGAAGGTGATGGGAAAATATTCAGAGGCCACATGTGTAAAAAGTGTTGCCAGATCTTTGAGTCACAGGAGAAGTTGATTAAGCACAGGAGATTTGAGTGCATGAGGCTGCAGAAAGGCACCACTTTGTCAAACGCTTCACTTCTATCCAAGAAAAAGCAATCAAGATTCCGGTGTCAACATTGTGACACTAACTTCGGCAGCAAGCTTTTATTGGACAGTCACCTGCATACTGAACATCAAGAGGAACTCTACTTTTGTGCCCTGTGCACCTGTTCTTATACCAATAAGAAGAAGTTGGAAAACCATTACATCAGGTCACATGGAAGGAAAGCCCTTGTGAAACATTTCAAGACTTTAAACCAACTGGACACCAGGTCAGCACCAGCCTCAGCTGCTCTCCCTTCATCTCAGCCACCAGCACAACCACATACTCTGTCTGCAGTGGCAGACGACAGCAGTGCTCTGGTTTACAAGTGCCCACGCTGTCCGTACGTAAACACCAGTTACCACGGTACTTTGACTCACTGCCAAATGAGGCACCCATTTCATGCGGTCCGAGTCGAGAACCTCATCCCTACGCAGGTCAATAAGAAGAACATATTCAAACATGACAAACCGTGTCCTTCTATTGTACGGGGCTACATGTGTTTCACGTGCCCACAGATTTTCCCGTCAAATATCCTTCTGAAAAAACATCTATATCATAGTAAGCACAAAAAACCCAAACTTTCAAATCTGACTCAGGGCCAAGATTCAAGTCATGGCTCCGCCTCTAAGCCCAACGTTGCGGAAGAAAGTGTCCAGAATCAGCCGGCTACTTCTGAAAAAGGGCCCAACAAGGAAAAGCACTTCAAGTGTCAGCTCTGCAGTTATAAAGGAATACAGCGTAAATACCTGCAGACTCACTATAAAAAACTACACAAACTGAACACAGCCAGTGCATACAAGTTAATGGGAAAGTACAACATGCGAGAAAGGAATTACGAAACTTTAGGAGTTGTAGGCGGAGGGCCCTTTAAATGTACGGTGTGTCCAAACATAGCATTCGACTTCCCCCTGTTTCTCATTCAACACTACAGCACCGTTCACCAGGTGGACGCCATGACAGACTTCAGGATATCATCACACATGACAAAAAGAAACACTGGGGTTTACAAATGTGTACACTGTAGGAAACGTGTCAACGGAATCAAGAATTTAAGTGCACACCTGGATCGTCACAGAGATTGGAAAATGAAGAAATTGTTAGGAGTTAATGAAACATCACCGCCACAGGCCACAAGTCGAGAGGTGAGTTCACCATGTACATCATGTTATTTGTATGAGTAGGCAATGGTATAACATCCAGGTTAAATGCATTTCTCCTCACAGAATTAGTGGCTGTATCACCTTTGGGTTATGTGTGCAGTCTGATGGCTGCTTTGCACAGCTAGAAAAAAAATCTGGTGATTAGCATTGTTATTTACATGTTCACTTAATCACATATAGACACAAGCACCCTTCTTCTTTGCTACTCTACTGCTACGCCAAAGTATTAGATGTTTGTCAAATATGTGCAGCACTGTTATGAACAAAGGCTGAAAAGCAATTATAATTATTGACATAAATAATCACAGCCTAGTCCTGAAAAAGGATTAACCACAATCACAATTAATCATGTGAAACTACATAGAAAATCTTCTTTTCTTTTGGCTTATTCCTTTTTTCAGGGTTTGCCACAGTGAGTCAACAATTTCCATCTTCCCCTGTCCTCTGTATCTTCTACTCTAACTCCAACTACCTCCATGTCCTCCCTCACTGCATCCATCAATCTCCTCTTTGTCTCATACCTGGTAGCTCCATCTTTAGGTTCATTCTTCTACCAATGTATCCACTGTCCCTCCTCTGAACATGTCTGAACATGAACAATCTGGCTTCTAGCTTTTTCTCCAAACCTTCCTGTCTGCCACTTTATTCCTGATCTTGTCCATCCTTGTCTCTCCTAAAGAGAATCTCAGCATCTTTAACTCCTCCAGCTCTGGCTCTGTCTCCTGTCTTCTACCTATTCCTAGTGTCTCTAATCCATCCATCAAGGTTGGTCTCACAAGTCCTGTAAACCTTTTCCGTCACCTTAGCTGACTCTCTTCTATCACAAATCATTCCTGACATATTTCTCCAGTTGTTCCATCCTGACTGAACTCTATTCAGAAACTACATAAGAAATGTGGAAAATGTTTTTTTCTACTGTAAAAGAAGCACAAATAACAGCAGTAGGGTTAATTTAAAAAGGATCACAAAATGTCTGAAACCCAAAATGTAACTTACCATTGTGATCAACCTGTGTATGGTCCAAGTGTAAACATAAATTTAAAAACATGCCAGTCTATTGCCATGCTCATTTTTGTCAACTATTAGCACTCAAAAACTTTTGATGTTCAGGTCAGCTCAGAAAACGATTCATCTGTTTGTGAACCTGTGACGCCAACGAAAGACACCACCTTGGAAACCAGTCCAAAACGGCGCTCATCAGATCCACCTAATCAGACGCTCCTGCCACCTCCCGATCCACAGCAGTTAGGACCGGATATACAACAGACACAGCTGGAGCCGGAGCCTGAGCTGGAAGCATCCAGTGAAAAATT
Organism: Paraplagusia blochii; assembly: GCA_016785265.1. Classification (NCBI taxonomy): domain Eukaryota; kingdom Metazoa; phylum Chordata; class Actinopteri; order Pleuronectiformes; family Cynoglossidae; genus Paraplagusia; species Paraplagusia blochii. Next base: position 49,834 of record JAFBJS010000267.1, on the reverse strand, counting down.
TCCATGCAAACAATGCCAACGAACATTCATGTCCCTGAGAGGTTTGCGGTCACATCAAAACAGCCACGCAGCTTTTGCTGCCATCAAGAAAATGGACAATGTTTTTGTCCTGAATCACAGGTAGGAAACTCAGTAAACAGGTTTTATCATTTAATGAAAATGACATTCAAGTTTCTTAAAGAAAATACCTCAACACCTTGTTCTTTTTTTTTTTAATTCCAGGTTAAATGAATACCTCATCCACAAACCTGGACAGCTTCGTCCATTTGTCTGCAGCATCTGCACATTTCGGACCATAGATAAGGGTCTGTTAATGCGTCACCTCGTGAAAAAACATCAAGGTAATTGATGATTCCTAGTTATACATAAACTCTGTCTAAGACTGCATTAACATAAAAAAAACAGGAAAAGAGATTGTCTTCATCATTTTTTATTTAATGAATATATTGCTAATGCTGCTGGCGGATACTCAGATGTCATTTCAGAAGCTTCTGCCCCTTTAAACCCTGATAATAATGAGGAGACGGCCAACAAGGATCCTTCTCTTTCTGTGGAGCATGACAACGAGCCTGAAATTGTGGAGGATGTTAAAGTCAACAGTATGTTTTTGTTTCTGAAAACAGTCTGTGTCATGTTTTTTGCATATTAATGCTCAATGGAATAAAAACTATACTAATTTACTGCATTGTTGTTGTTTGACAGAGTCGATGTATATGGAGCCGGCTGATGTTCAGCGGCAGCTCGATTACTTCAGCTCGATGCTGCAGAGAAACCAGACCTCCCCAAGCATCCACACTAACAGCAGCTTCCTCTACTGTGAGTTCTGTGACTTTAACACGGGTCACCTCTCCAGTATGAGGCGCCATTATTTAGCCCGTCATGGTAGAAAAGTGTATCGTTGTAAGGACTGCGACTTCTTCACGGGTCTAAGGTAAGAAAAATGTTGGAATAAAAATGGCAAACATGAGACATATTTATTATATCTATACTTTAAAAGGAAACATTAATTTGATCTTATGAATTCTGTTTAATGTTTCTTTAGAAAAACACTTGACCAGCACGTGGAGAATGGTCACAGCACCGCACTGTCAAAATCCATCCAGAAGAAAGATCTTTGTTGTCCATTCTGTCTCTATGAGAACAACAACAAAAACCATATGATCGATCACATCCTATTGCACCGTGGTGAGAAATGAATCTGCAGCCAGTGGTCAGCAGTGCCAAATTTGTGAGCCATCTGATTAATATGATAATCCTGTTGTGGTATTTTATTATTTTTCCCAGACGAGCGTGTTGTTCCTATCGAGGTTCGTCGCTCAAAGCTCTCCAGATACCTGGAAGGCGTTGTATTCCGATGTCATAAATGCACTTTTAGCTGTGGCAGCAGTGACAGCCTGCGGGTGCACATGAAGAAACACCATGAGGTGAAACCCTACAGGTGTCGTCTGTGCTTCTTTGACAGTGCTCTGCTCAGCCAGCTGGAGGAGCACCTGAGCCAGAAACACCAGGTGAGGATAGAAGTGAAAAGCTGTCGTGTTAGGAAGAAATGAAGTATAGATTTGAAACAACTATTCAGCTTTTCCATTAATTTTTCTTGATCCTCCTAATCATTACTGGGTCGCTCCAAACTCTTACTGTCTTACTGTGGGTGGTGAGCCCGCTAGAAGTTGTGGATTCTGTCAATGTCTGCTTCTCTGCCTTAATGGATTTTCATTTGTCTCTATTGTATTAGAAAATCTAATTGACTCAGTAAATAAAGCCTTGTTCAACAAAGATAAAAATGCCAATTTTAGGAATTGGCAGTGGTTTTAATTAGTTATAATACCTTTGTGTTTTTTATTTCAATTCTTCTTGTGTTTTACAGGTTGAGCGAAACCATGAGCTGGTTGGTCAGGTGATCCTGGATAAACTTGACCTTGAAAGGGAAGAAGAAGAGGAGCCACCACTGATTGACCTAAAAGGAGATGCTATGCTGACTGCTCTAGAATACAAACCAGTTGCCAAGAAAAGCAGATTTGCAGACCAGTCGGAGCACGAAACACACCAAGAAGGTGATCGTAGGATTTGTGATCAGACAGAGCAGCTAGCAGAAAATAGGAAGTTACAAAGAAAAGGACTTGAACGTTGTGCAACAAATGATGAAGCAAGTGACCAAAACTGTGCAATAAAAGCAGACCAGGAAAGAACAATTAAGAATGAGGAAATAATCTGCAGTGAAGATTCATCTTCCATTGTCTTAAAAAGGGATAGTGAGAAAAACTGTCAGCCACCAAACAATGTCACAGTGAACACACATTTAAGGCCCAACAGTGACAACGGACAAGAAGAGGATTGTCAGCTCAGCCGTGAGGAAACAGCAGACCTGTATGCTGACATGCCCGTGCTTGAAAACGAGTTCCTGAAAGACGCACAGGTTTCTAAGAAGAACTTAAAAGGAGAACACGATGGAGGAGAGGGAGAAGTCGGAGTGGTAAACGGGAAAGACGAAGACATGGAAGAGGGAGGTAAGTGACCGGGACTGAGGGAATCCTTTACGACCACAGAGTTTCAATGTGGAACAGGGGCTTCCAGTGAACTCTATACTGATGGAATAATATTAGTCATTAATGTCAATCTCTGTCTGCATTCCAGGTTTATCCACTGATGCCTCCACAGCTTCTGAAATTTTACACACCCCTGACACCGATGACAGACGATACGTGTGTACTCTGTGTGGGCGAAAGCTGGAGAGCAGTTGGGAACTGAAATGTCACACAATGAGACATAGGCTCTGAATGTTAATTTGTTATGGACTCCTTTGTAACTGTCTGTTTACTCATACACATCTATGTTTTTATTTTCCAATCAGTTCAAACTAAAACATTTTGAGCGTTATTTTTAAAAGATGTATCATTAAATTTTTTAAATAAATTGTTTTCCTTGTGACACGTTACTTTTAAAGTGTGAAACCCAACACTGTGAAACACTGATGCTAATACAACAATAACCTCTAAAGTTCTACTATGTATTTGTTTTCATGAATAAAATGAATTCATTAAATAAACATGTTTATGTTCATATGCAGATATTTGTATACATCACATCAGGGTCGGTGTCTGCCGCTAGGCCCTAGTTAGTAATATGTCCTTATTTTTTAGCATACTTACATACTAACATTATTTATATGTCATAGCAAAAACTTACAACAAACTCTTCTTCTGGCTTAGTTAGGCATTTTGACCAGTCACACTGCTCAAAGTGTATTTTTAAATTGTTTCAACAAAAATCTTGGCGTATATGTAAACCATGATTTACTCAAAAACAAATGCAGAAGTAGAATAAAAAGCTGTATTTTTAGAAGTAGCGACACAAAAATGTACACTGGGAGTTGGAGTCAGAAAACGACTTATAATTTTATAATAATTTCAAGATTTTACCTTGAGTTCAGTAGAAGAACTTTTTCAATTTGAATGGTACATCAGGAGTTTTTGGATAACATTTAAGGCTTTTGTATAAAAAATAAAAGCAGTTCTTGTGGTTACTAAATCAAGATATTTGAGATACTCGAGAAAAATATTCCATCAGCAGATGGAGTGTTTGGTATAAATCCGAAATTCAAGCTTTTCACAACAGAAACGTAAATGTGACACCCTTAACAGATACCACCGAAACTAGGCAATTCTTTGATTAAAAAAGAATGATTCGATAAAAAACACGATATATTTCTTAAATATAACCGCATACATTTGACAATAGTAATACGATTAGTATTAGCCTCGAACGTGTCAACATTTAATGGCCCCTTTAATGTGTTTGAAACTAATTAAGTTTGTTAAAACTCTCCTTTCCGTTGTTCCCTGAAGGCATCATACAGCTTCCGCATGCGTTTAGATAAAGCTTTATTGACACAACAGAAGAGAAAAGTGTTATTCAGTGTCACTGCTGCGGCTGTTTCCTGGTCTGGAGTGATGATGGATCCAGTCCACCTCTGATTCGTGTCCTTATCTGGTCCAGAACTTCTGCTCCTTGAGGTCCAGCGTTGACGTCGAGCCGTTCCTTCTGTTTGTGAGTGTGACTTTTGGTTTTTGTCGATGGATAATCACTGACGTTCGAAGTGATGTAAAAGTGAACTGAGTTTTCGATTAGAACTAAATTTAACTTTTGTAGACATTGGTGTCATCTAGTTTTTTTTAATGATAAATTTGAGCTTTTTGTTTTGTTTACGAGGTATTTCCTCGTCCCTCTATGACGTCATTATTTTCCGTAACTTTATGAATGAATGAATGAACAAATGAATGGCGTGAGAGTTATTTTTATTTAATATCGGGATTTTTTAATGAGCAAAATCAACCTAACTTTCCTGATGATATAGTGACGTCACCGTGTTCGTTAACGTACTTTAAAAAACTTTTTTTATTTATTTTATACTATTATGATTAATATTACGGTGTATTTTTGTTCTTTAATTGTTTTTCAGTATTAAATAATGAATAAATAAAAGCAACAAATTTAGTTAAAACCAAACGCGGGAAAAGAATTCAGGAAGTGTGTCAAGTAAATTATCCAGAAACCTTTCCAGGAAACATTTCAGGAAGAAAGGAATATGACGGACATATCTAAAGATTTACTGCCCTTACTATGACTAATGCCTTAAACATGTATATATTTCTCAAGTTTTTTAAGGAGCAAATTTTATTAATTTTGACCATTTTCTCCTTAGCATTTGTTATTTTTTAATACATTTGAACTCTAAAGTTTTATTTTTTATTTTTTTGTTTTGTTTTATTGCTTACTTTTATTCTTTTATTATTAGGGCTATCTGTAACTGCATTAGAACCTAATAATAACATAATTATTTAGTTAGCATTTTTACTTAGCATTTGTTTTTTGATTTTTTTAACTTAACTTGGGAAATTTTTTACGTACTGGTTTCATAGCTGTGGTGAAGAGTATTAAACTGCAAATGTCTGACTTTGTATTTGTGTGTGTGTATAGGGAAAACCACGGTGTAGATAAGATGGCTGAATTAAACAAACAGGACGCCTCATTTTCATCACGTGTGATCAGGACAGTGTTTCTGGTTCTGCTGCTCGACCTCCTCGCCTTCACACTCATTCTTCCTCTCTTACCCTCCATTTTGGAGCATCACGCACAAACAGGGGTGAGAAGACGCAGTATGTCTATCCACATGCAAATTTTGACAACAATAACAATAAGTAAACACAATCTGAATATATGTGTTTGTGTAAGTACCTAACCATCTAAATCTTCTTATACAAACAAATTGATAAGAGAAATTGAGCTGGAAGGTTTTTCACCTGTTGTCTAAAAGGCTTATCTATTTGAAAATAATTGCTGGGAGGTTTATGGTAATTAAGCCAGAAATAGGCTGAAAAACTAAAAAAGAAACTTGTATCCTCTCTAAAATCCACATTTTTCTTTTTGGACTTTGGTGTGTTTTCCAGGATGTCGTGTATCAATTCCTACAGAGTCTGGTCGACTGTTTTAAAAAGACTCTTGGGATTCCTCTGGAGAAGAAATACAACAATGTCCTGTTTGGAGGTGTTTTTTTTTTCTCTTAAATGATTAATAATACATCATATTGTTTTGTTGTCTCTTTGTTGTGATCATATAATGACAACTTTAAATATTTTATGACCTGGCAGGTTTGATTGGCTCGCTGTATTCACTGCTGCAGTTTCTGTTTTCGCCTGTGATCGGAGCTCTTTCAGATCGACATGGTCGGCGTCCTCTGCTGATCTTAACAACGGTAAGTTGCAAAAACACACACTTAATCAGTTTCATGAATCACGATAGTCGCACATTGTAACTATTGGCTCTTTTATACCAGAATTATTAAAAAAAATTTTTTTTTTGCTTAAAAGCTGTTGGTCCTATGCTGCCTCCTGTGGTCACTCTTATATTGCATTAACTATTGAAGGGTGCTGTTATGTCACTGATTTATCCAATGAGTTGTGGTTTTATAAATATATATCTATACCAATAAATACATGAATATATTCATAAATATATGAATAAATATATCCATATATTTATTCATTTTGGCAGGTGGGGCTGATGGCATCTTATGCTGTGTGGGCGCTGTCACAGAGCTTTAGCATGTTTCTTCTGTTCCGGGTTATTGGTGGCATCTGCAAGGGCAACATCAGCCTCTGCACTGCCATTGTGGCCGATCTGCCGTGTCCCAAGGCTCGGAACCGGGGGATGGTATGTATGGAAGTCTATGGATGTTGACAAATGTGGGTGAAATTCTCAATAAAGTGTTGACATGTCATGTTTAACAGGCAATGGTGGGTGTGTCCTTTTCTCTGGGCTTCACCGTTGGACCTCTGATGGGGGCGTATTTTGCCTTCACCTCCATCAACACAGGAATTGTTTCCCACACTGTCCCTGCTCTGCTCGCCCTCACGTTAAGCAGCCTGGATCTGCTGGTCATCTGTATCATGGTACCAGAGACACTAAAGAAGGACGTCAAGGTGAGGTAACACAGGAAGTCAAGATGAGGTAACACAGGAAGTCAAAGTGAGGTTACACAGGGAGTCAAGATGAGGTGATGCAGGCTGTTAAGATAAGGTTAAACAGAAGGTAAAGGATAGGTAGATGAGGAAGTCATAATGAAGTGACACGGGAAGAGACACTGAAATAACAGGAAGTAGAGTAAATATTGGGCTTCATGAAGGTTTGATGAGATTCATGGGTCAAATCTAAGGCTTTTGGAAAAAACTTAAACACCATTGAATTCCTAAAGATGTAGATATCAGCGAACACAATTATCATACGAGATGCCAAATTGAGTTCTTCGTGTCTTTCCAGACGACATCGTCGATCTTCACAGACTCCAGCAGCCTCTTGAATCCACTCAGTCTCTTTAATTTCTCTGCTGTGACCAAAACAGAGGCGTCTCCTCAAAAAAAGCGTGAGTTGGGCTTTATTTACATTGGTTAAGTTTACATTAGTCGCATAAACTTCACGTTATTGAAGCATGTTTGTGTCGAAGCATGATGGTTTCCAGTGATGACGATGATTGTGTTGCTTTGTGTTGACAGAGATGAAGAAGCTGCGGCTCCTGGGACTCATTTACTTCTTTTATCTTTTCTTCTTCTCTGGTCTGGAGTTTACGCTCAGTTTTTTGACACACCAACGTTTTCACTTCACCAGGTGAATGAATGAACACGCAGTCACTGAAGTCTTTTTATTTTTAGAAAGTTAACAGGATGAAGACCTATATAAATTATAACTTTGTGTAGTAAGAAATATCGAATCCTGTTACTGTAAACCTGAAGAGACGTTGGGATTTACATTGACATTGTTGTTTTGGATCTTGATAACACTGTTGGAGCTGAGTTTGGGCAGCAATGTTGACTCTTTGTGTGTGTGTGTGTGTGTGTGTGTCTCAGTATGCAACAGGGCAAGATGTTCTTTTTCATTGGTGTTGTCATGGCAACAATCCAGGGAGGTTATTCCCGCAGAATCAAACTTGGGAATCACATCAAGGCGGTTCGTTTGGTAAGAGCCTCACTGTTCTTCCTCATATCCAGCGTGACTTTTCTCTATCTTACCATCATCCCCTCACAGACATAATAGTAAAGTAGAAGCCAACTGAATGGTTGTGGTTTCTCAATTAGTTTTTCACATGTCGAGAGGCCTCTTTAGTTCTTGCTGAATAAGGAGCAGTTCTGACTGAAGGAGCAGTCAGGTAGAACTAAACAGACGGTAAAAAAGTGTCAGTCCAGCTGTCCTTTATGCTAGTTCCATAATGTAGTGAAAGTTAGCACGCCTTTCTTGGAAGCAGACTGTAATGAGTGCTGGGTTTGATTCCCAGAGAAACCACACACTTGATAATGTTATACCTCCTCTGTACATTGCTTTGGATAAAAGTGTTAAATGAATGAATGTGAATGCACTTAACTTAACACCTAATGCAGTGATCAGTGCTTCTATGGTCCAGTGCTGCAGGTGCCCTGACACTGTGTGTGTGGTTGTGTTTTTCAGGCCATCGTCACATTGATTCCTGCCTTCATTCTCATTGGTTTGTCGTGGAATTTAACTATGCTCTACATCGGTTTGGGCCTCTACTCATTCGGTGAATACTGAGCTGTGTTTGTGATATCCTTTGAGTTGTACTGTTTTCCTCATCATGTTTGTTTTCCCATCACCACTTTACAGCTGCTGCAGTTGTGGTTCCATGTCTGTCCACACTTGTTGCTGACCACGGTCAGTTCACACTTAATTCTCATTTAACATATTAATGTATTTATTTAATAAGATAATCACCTCATAACACCAGAATGACTGAATTGTTGTTCTTACAGTAGCAGAATATTTGATGGACCACTAATATATTTTTCACCGTTCTTTAAACTAATTTACTAACCAGTTAAATAAATCAATAAATAAAGTATTTTAATGTCTTGAATTTATTTTAATTTTTGAACTAGTCTTGTGATATTCATTCATTCTTTGATTTAATGGTCATTTCTTTTTTCTTACAACCAACCAATATTCTGCATAACACCTTCAACTTGTATGTTTGTATTGTTATTACATCTTTTCTACATTCTTTTTAATTACATCTTTACTATTCTGTTGGTTTTAAGTGTATATACCTTTATTTTCTATTTTTTTTCTTTTAATTATTCTTATTATATCTTATTGTTTTGGAGCACATGTAAAAAATGTGTTTCCCCCTCGGGAGAAGAATAATAAACCATTCTATTCTATTCTATTCTATTCTATTCTATTCTATTCTATTCTCTAATGTTATGTGTATCTAATCTGTCTGGTTTTGTTTCCACCTTTGCCTCCAGGCTCAGCAGCTCAGAAAGGGACTGTGATGGGAATCCTGAGGAGTTTAGGAGCATTAGCTCGAGCCCTGGGACCAGTCTTATCATCCACTGGTAGGGATGCTTTTTTTGATATGGTCAAACAACAGTCTAAAAAGTGAAATAAATGTTTATATGTATTTTTGATGTATCCCATTACTTTCATTACAGTTTATTGGTTGGCTGGAGCTGAAACCTGCTACATTCTGACCTCGGTTGCCTTCATCGTGCCACTCACTCTCCTCTCTGTCGTTGCCAAGATCAAAGAAGAGTGACCATAATGATCAAGGCTATTAAAAACATTGTGACGACAATAACTGTGAACACACACGCATTTGTGCTGAATCGTTGCAGCTTCAGGCAATATGTGGTTTTATACTCCGTTTACTCAAATTTCGTCTTTGCTAAATTTTCTACTTGTTTCTTTATTTGTATTTGCTACCTTGCCAACACAATGATGCATTTTTTTACATTGGAGAAAAGAATGTCATTTTTTAAGTATTGTATTATGAATTTAAAAGTGTTTTGCATTAAATTATATCAAATGAGACAATTGTTTAGTTAAAGATTATTATTTTAAAAAAGTTGGTCAGATCAAAAACACCTGTTTCCTATAAAGGTTCCCCTGGGAAGTCGTCTATTGGAAGATTTCTAAATAAAACTGTGGAATACACTAAATGAATGCCACTTTTATCTATTTCGGTATATATCTTTCTGTAGCCCTAATCGTATTGCACCAACAGGTATATACACAAACATGGTTCTACTTGTTACTTAAAAACATGTATTCTTATTTCAACATTGAAAATATTAATCAAAAATAAGGCAGCATATGCAAGTTGTTCGTGTTTTTTAAATAAATTTTCAAAACATGTAAAGTTGTTTATCTCTTTGGTGAAGTTGGCTTGTAATAACACTTGGTAGCCAAAGGGGGCACTGTTTTATTCAGCCTTACAAGTGAACATCAGCTGTTTCCGGTGTGGACCTCGCTCCAACAGGTTTAAGTTAGCTTCGTGCGGCTAGCAGAGAGATTTATTTACCTTATATTTTCTAGCGTTTCCTGTTACACAGAGTAGGGACCGGAATAACATGGTCAGCAAACTGAAGATGTGACTTTGTTTTAAAAAAATTGGGAACATGGAAAAGGTAAGCGTAAAAAGAAGAGAACGAAGCAGACATTTTTGCTGGAACTAATGTGCTTAGCTAACGAGACTTCAAGCTGAACTTTGTGTTAAGTGACTGATAAACCAATGTAAACATTTGTAAAATGGTCATCATAAATAGTTTTATAGACAGTGAGCCGTATGCGCTGTTTTTTGTGTGTTTGACAGTCGGTAAAGACAGTTACATGTCACTGAGTGAAAACAGTAAAAAAAGTTGAAAGATAGCCCGTTATTGTATTGATAAATAAGAAGAGAAAGTCGTAAGGTTATGATTTATAATCATAATAAAAACCTTAAAATGAATATATATTAAACTCGCCACTAAAAACCTCTGCAAATTGTTCTTTACGTCTCGTATCTGGAAGTAGATTAATATTTTTCTCTTAATTTACCCATAATATATTAGAGCATTGACTTTCGCTTTTGTCACAAGTCATTTTTTAGATATAATATAAGGTGAAAAATTCATTTATTAAGTGTTTTTTACTTATTTTGCAGCCCCCACAGAGGAGAAAGACGGAGTCAGGTGACTCACTGTCTTTCACTCTACCAAATCCATACGTTTCTGAGCAAATAACCAGAGGGTGAGACACTGTTGTCAGTTCATAACCTGTTTTTCACATCCACACATTCTCTTATAACAGTTTCATTTGTTACTTTGTAAAGAAAGCAGCCTGGTCAGAGCCCAAAGACAACAAGGAGAGACGCAGGAGACACGGTGAAGAGTCAAAACCTCAATGGCCGCCTCCGTGTTGGAGATGATCCTGTACAGGGAAACAGATCAACGACCAAGGTTGGTCTATTTACAGCACTACAGAGCTGGTACAACAATGTCTCTCTGAGTATAGTTTTAAATAATTGTATTTTTTTGTTACTCTGCAGGCAACAAAGTACAACAGAAAGCAGAAACCTGGGGCCAGACACACCACAGACACACAAAAAACAGGTGCTGTAATATTTCCTCTGCCCTCACTATAGGACTCTTGAGCAGTGCTTTGCTTTTTGACAATCAATCAGCAATCAGTAGTTTTCAGATGAGATCAGGGTTTTACATGTTGTAGGGAGTTTCTTTGTGTTGTGAAACATGTAATTGTCTGATTTGAAGGTGCAGTTTCAATGAAATGAGCCAACAAAAAAAACTTGGTTCTAACCATCTCAGGTTCTGGTTTGCAGAAAAACCAAAGTTGGGTAACTGGGTCCCATTTGAGGTGAAGATGTCAGACTTCCCCAAACTGTCAGGTGTTCCTGTTCCTTCTGCCCCAACAGCACCAGCTGTTGATCTGATAGAGAACTCCTGGATGGTGAGTCTGTGCCCATCCGTCACTTTGAAAAGTTATGTTTTCAAAAATTTGGTAAGATCTTTATGTTTTAACAGTCTGTGAGGAGACCACAAAAGGTTCCTGATACATCACCAAAAAACTCTGAGACTCAGCCAACGGAAATCTCACCAGGTTTGTTCAGACAGACGGCTGTTCCTCTGTGAGGTGAAAATACCTCAGACTTATTCATGACAATTGTTTTTCTACAGCCCAGACTGTAGTGGCTTCATGGGCCAACGTTGCCTCTCAGCCACCGAAGAAATCTGTTCCTCAGGAGAAGATGGTGAGGAGCACTTGCCAGAAGATGGCGTTATAGTAGAAATGTATATCTACATACATGTTCTAACAGTTGTTTTTTTTTGTACTGTAAAGTTTTGTCAAGTTCATGCCGGTGAAAAAATAGTTTTCCTTAATATAGATCACAAAACCAGAGTTAAACATTTTTCTGTTTGTGATTGTAGGAAAGAGAACAGCAGGAAAATGGTCAAAAAGAAGATACAACTGTGAAACAGGAAGACGCAACTGCAGGGAAGAAGAAACGGAGAAAAAAGAAGAAAAAAAATAAAATGGCTAATGACGATGATGACGCAGAAGAATCAGAGGCGGTTGTCATCCACCAGGAGCCTCCCAAGTTTGAGGTCAAAGAATCTCTCATTAGTGCAAAGATTTACCCCAGTTGTAGAAATGCAACATTTTTACTAAACTAACTTTATCAATTTAATAACTTTTTTTATTCGTTTTAACACATTTTGTCTTTCCATCACCAGGATGAAGAGGAGTTTCCAGGTTTAGGTCCTGTTCTGCAAAGAAGCGCTGCTACAAAAGTGTGCACTAGTGTACGTTGAAATGCTTTATAAATTTCACAGCTTTGGCTGGTGAAATGTTTGTATTTATTTCAGTGATGGTTCTTTTTTAAGGAAAACCATGTGGCAGGAAAACAGCTGGAGCCGAGCAAGGACAGATCTTCAATTTCTGTGGATAGAAAAAATCAGGTTTGACTTTTCTCTGGAAATAGACTTTTTGCAGAATCCAGAATACTGTCTTTTTTTAAAAAAAAAAACTTTGTTCTTTGTCTCTGTATTTGTAGAAAACAGAGAAGGTCAGTGGTAAAAAGAGCAAAGTTCCTGTTCAACTGGACATTGGGAACATGCTGGAGGTTTTGGAGAAGAAGCAGCAGCAGTCGCACAAAGACAAACTTTTCGTTTTGTCGGGTAAGAAAATGTTTCCTCCTTTCATCCTAAATCTCAAAGATGTTTCTGATTTTAATATTTACGTTTCTGTTTTGTGCCTACACTAAGTTGGTGGAGGACTTCCTGTTGTCCATAAGGCACCGATGACACAGAAAAAGCCAGAAAAGTTTGCACACAATCCACTGGACTCAACCAGTCCACTGGTGAAGAAAGGAAAACAGAGAGAAGTGCCTAAACCCAAAAAACCTACCGCCTTGAAGAAGGTCAGACTTTTATACAGTCACTCAGCCTTTTGATAAAGATTATTGACCCTGGGTTTTCGACTGATATATTTATTTTATTTTTTTTTCATTTTTAAGGTCATTCTAAAAGAACGGGAGGAGAGGAAACAGCGCCGCCTAATGGAGGAGAGGGGTGAGACAGCTGAGGAGCCTGAAGATGCAGCTGTTGATGAGGGTGAACAGAGTGTCTCAAACAACACTGGTAAACATGTCAACAACAACAACATCAGCTTTAAGGGAAATAAATAAACACCTGTTTTTGACATCATTTTTTTTTTTAAACTTCAGAGGATTGTGGGAGTCCAACACAAGAACCTGAAGAACCGCCTGATGTTGCAGATCCAAACATCAGTAAGGGAGAAGAAAATGTTCCCTGCAACTTCAACAAAGTTAAAATCCACAGCAGGCGGTTCAGAGAGTAAGAGATTCTGTGTATGTGTGTGTTCATTCAGCATCTTTACTGGACTGAGTTAACAGAAAAACTAAACTAAAATTAACCCTCCTGGTCTATACGCATTTTTTTTGTCTAGTTACTGCAGTCAGATGTTGAGCAAAGACGTGGACGAATGTGTGACAACTCTGCTGAAGGAACTGGTTCGCTTCCAGGACCGTCTGTACCAGAAGGATCCAATGAAGGCCCGCATGAAGCGTCGGATTGTGATGGGTCTGCGGGAGGTTCTGAAACACCTGAAACTCCATAAACTTAAATGTGTCGTCATTTCACCAAATTGTGAACGAATTGAATCCAAAGGTTGGGGTCATTGATTTGCTCTGGCTTGTTGGGGGAAATACTTCAGCGCATTTACGTGACCGTTGACGTTCCACAGGTGGCCTGGATGAGGCGCTGCACAGCATTATTGACACATGTCGGGAGCAAGACGTGCCGTTTGTTTTTGCTCTATCCAGGAGAACCTTGGGTCGATGCCTTAACAAATCTGTGCCTGTCAGTGTGGTGGGCATATTCAACTATGATGGCGCTCAGGTGGGATATGAAATTAATAGGTTGATCAATATATCAATAAGATTATATCAAGTACAGCGAGGTTCAAAATCATGTGTTTTCTGCAGGACTTTTACCATCAGATGATCGCTCTGTCGTCTGAAGCCAGGATGGCATATGAAGTGATGTTGTCCAGTCTGGAGGCAGAGATGGAGGACAGCACCCAAAATGAGGAGACGGAGCTGGCGTTTGGATGCGAGGCTAAAGAGTTGGAACTCCAGTTAAAGAGTCAGGATGGGGAGGAGGGTGGTCTTCGTCCAAACATCCCCAGTCTGGAGGAACCAGAGTACAGTAAGTTATAGCCAAAGGTTTAACTTTTTGACATACTTTTTGACATATGTTTGACATATGTTTGACATATGTTTGACATGAAAATCTAGTTCAGAGAAATTGATAGAATGGCATAGATGATTATGTATTTGGTAGTGCCAACTCATGAGTTTTTTTTAATCATTAGATAAATCTCTAATATTTTCTCCAGTGAAACTTTGGAGGGAGATGATGAAGAATCATCGAGAGATGTTGAGCTCTTCAAGCTTGGACCAGAACTGTGAACCCATAACACAAGAGGAAACAGAAAAGAGTTGATCAGAGTATACAAAATAATAGCCAATGGGGTCAGGGGAAGAAGTTTAATCACGTCTTTACTTTGGACTAATTGGAGAAAGTTGTCATAGAATTGTACAAAATTGATCCAATCAGGTTTTTGATTTTTGGTTAATGGAGAAAAAAATGTGCAAGATTTAAGTTTTGTACTGCCAGTGTCTGTGGGACAACGTGTTTACGATTGCGAGCTTAATTATTTAATTTTATTATCTTTTGTTTCATTGGTTAAAATGTTATTTTTTTCTAAAAATCTTCAACAAATGTTTTAATTAATACTTACATGTTCAAAACATTAAATTATTTTGTGAATCATTTTATGTCGGAGTTTCAGAGGTGTTGGGAGTTCATAATCATGTTTTTGTCCTAGAGGTAAGTACCAACTAAAGTTTAGTGTCTGATGCCAATCATCTCGAGGCTGCAGTGATAACAGTGTGACACCAGGGGTCCTCTGGTTTCTACTTCAACCTTAACCTTCCTATGTTGTAATGACATGATCATCCATGAATGTTAAAATTCCACCATACAAAGACACATAATTGATATTCTGATGTTTTTTTGTCCTCGCTGAAGTTACTACTGTGTTAGGGTAGCTGAGTTACATAGGGACTAATGTACAGTAGAGACTTATAACACAACATATGAGACAGTAGCAGTGAGTCGGCAATTCCTGACCTGGACTGCATTTCATTTATTGTCAGTGAATATTCTCTTTCTATCAGTTCTGATGTCATTCAAAAAAAAATGTGAAGCACACAATACTCCAGAGCTGCTGCCTGTTTCTATGAAACAATTTTATACACCTGGAAAAAATACTTTTATTTGTCTCGATATACATCATTGTATGTATTAAAAAGTAACATTTGTCAAGTTTGTTTGTTTATTTTGATACATTTTCTCTCATTGTTCAAGTTGTTTGTTTGATGTTGGAATGTGAATGTGGAATGTGTTTGTAAGGATCTTTTTTCATGAGGGTAAACTTAGCAACTCAGATACTGGTACAGCAAATACACACTATTTGTAGTACCACCTTTTTTTGTTCTTGATTTACATGAAAGAATCAAAATCCAGCACACACTTACTGGATGGATGTGAAACATAATTAAAAAGGCTTTAAAAAGAAACTATTACAAAAATACATCACAAATCATTTCCTGCTCTAACAGTTAATGCAGTGTTAGTTCTGACCTGCATTTTATGTCCATCTTTAAATGTATTGGCCCTGGTTTGATATCTATATCATATTTTACAGACTCAAAATTTTCAGAGCATAAGTTGCACCAGGTAGTGAGAGTTCCCTGTTGTGGGATTCACTGTGAAATTACCAGTATATGTTCTCAGTCTTTTGGCTTTTGGTTTAATAAAAAAAAAATACTTTGAGGGGAAAGTGGACATATTCCACCGATCATCCTAAAAGGCTTCCTCAGTTACTAGTGTTCATTTTCCGCAACAACCTCCTTCCACATCTTTGTCATTTAAACCTGAGGAAACCCCTTGGATGAAGAGGTGAGACGTCTTCAATAAACTGACCATGTCCAGTTGTCCTCAAAGTAACTATGGAGCAGTGTGAAATTATTGAACATGTTCATTTTCAGTGGTAAAGGAGCAGGAGATACTGGTGCAAAAGCCTAGAGCGCCCTCTAGATGAAAAAATAATTGTGGTTCACTTAACAGTATTGTTGTAGGAAACTGAGTCCTGAGTACCTGAGAGCATAGATGCTAAAACATTTCCTTAAGTAGTATTACAGTAATGTGGTTTATGTATAGATGCAGAGTCATCTTTTAGTGGATGCTGAGTCAGCATTGGTAAAATATCCACTTAGTCAGCAGTCCTATACATGACTCAGCACATCACTTAGTCCACACATTGTACCTCTGGAGACCAGGAGGTACAACCTCATATGTTCAATAGGGGGCAGTGTCACATGGTGAGTAGACTTGGCACTGATTCCACATACCCACTGCCCATCATTTCTGGGCAGTCTTCACCATTGGTGGCATGATATTGTGGACTGTGTGGTTTCTTATTGTTGCATTCTGTGTAGGAGACAGGGACAGCCAACTGTCTCTGCAGGAGGACACAGTTGTCTCCAACAACATCCTTCACCCTGCTATAGTCCTCTGGTAATGGGTTGTCCTGCCTCTTACTCATGTCGTCCACGTAAATGTTGTAGGAGGTCACAGGTTGACACAGCTGCCTGTCCTCAAAAAGGTACGGAGTGTCCTTTCTTTCTGTCTCAGATGAGACGTCCATGGTCACTTGAAATCCACCAGGGACAAGTAGGCTGTTCTTGCGTTTGGGGAATGTGGGGTTGTCCGTTGGACTGTCATCGTCAGAAATGATGAGGAGGTCTTTGTTTTCATCCTTCCATGAGACAACTGGAGGAAAACTGTGGTTGACGATCAGAGCGATGGCGATGTCGTCCGTTAGTCCTTTCTGTTAGGACAGATTCTCTGTGAGTTAACAGATCAAGGACACAAGTCTGACTTAAGGTTCGATCAAGGTTGAGAATTTGTACCTTGAGAAGTTGAACATCGATTCCTTTGATCTTGGGACCAGGAACAGGAGGAAGGAGACACTTTTTCACACTGACAAGAGACAGGAAGTGGCATAAGTCACATAAATATCACCATTTCGAGGACGAAGCTAGGGTTTCTTGGGGCTCCTTGCAAGGTATCGCCGGGCCGTCCACCCTATCAGTGTTTGCAGTCTTCTGGCCGGGGCCCACTGGTGGCCGGGGCCCTAAGCAACTGCCTGGCTTGCTTGTCCTAAAGTGCAGACCACATTACCAACAAGGCTACACACTTACTTCCTTCTCTTTATCACCAGGACGCACAATGCAGTCAGAATCGGGACTGTGGACAGAGACAACACCAGAATCCAGAAGGCCTTCTCCCTCAGATGATCTAAAACAATATCAAGTCAATACAGGCCAAAGTAGATTGATGAAAGAATCTGTAGATGAGACCTACAACTGGAGGTTCTGATGGAGACAGCGTTGCTCCACTCGCTCCAGGAACTATGGTCCAATCTACAGCGAACCTGAATCTGGTACGAAACTCCAGGACTGACAGTGTAGAGGTTGAACGTTGTTTCTGTCCCAGATGTGTAAATCTGCAAGAACAGGAGGTGGAATAGACACCGGCCTCAAGAGGGCGCAACCGCAGCTCACAGCTAATACTGCTCAACAAATTATTTGAGCTATTAGGGAACCACAATCAGCGATGTCAGTGTGTGAGTGACATCTCGGTGATATCACAATATCTCACCTTCCACTCATCGCTGCGCTCATCTTTCACCCTGACCTCATACTTGAATGTGACCCAACCCGAACCCGTGTCTGTGTTTCGCGGCTGCAGCCAGGTGATACTCAGATGCTCATGTTCGTCACGTCTCAACACCTGCACACTAATGTTTTCAGGTGGGTTGGGCTTCACTGTCAACAGAAGACGACAAGTGTGTTTGTGTTGGCAACATTCACTTTAATGCAAGGAAAGAAAAAGTATAAGTGTGATATTTGAAGATTTTGGGAGCAGAAGATTGAAAATGTGGAATATTTGCAGATGAGGGGCATAATTATTGCCTCCTTTACGTCCCTATAATTATTATTCTTAAAGTACTTGTCAATGTTATTGGATATTCAATAGAATTGCTCTACACTATGCTATAAAATACATAACAGTCGTATTGTCATCTCTGGATATGCCAAACGTAGGAATAATAATGATGAACCTTTGGGGAGATAACACCAGAAGATTGTTGCTTGTTTTGTGCAGAGATGGAACACTGTCCCCAGACTAAGTATTTAATATAAAGTCATGAAGAATATTTATTTCACCTACACATCCAAGTCAGAGGGAAAAATACAATATGTGGGTTTGAATTTCTTTCTCAATTTCTACCAGACTGGTATAAACATCCAAAGAATGTTAACTACTTTTGTAAAAACAGAAAGACCTGTACTACATACCATCTGCAGAATATACAAAAAAAAAACAAGGTCACAAACAAGACCAGCAAGTTCACAGAAGCCTTAAGGGAAAAAATACCATAAAGAAATAAACCTGCAATAAACATGTTTCAGGATTAAGACTCTAAGGACCAACCCTAACACTAACGTTATGACTCACAGGAGTTTGGATGGATGGCTTGAAAAGTTGTGAGTCCATTCTTTTATTGCCATTATTCACTTATTTATTACCGGGTCCACAACTGCCACCAGAATCACATTGTGGGCCTTCCTCTGGGTGGTGAGCCCACTGTGGTTATCTGGGTTGGGATGGTGCCATGCTCAAAGCACCTCAGTAGTTTCCTGGTGGTGGATTGGACCCTGAAGCCTTGCGGACCCAAGTCCGACCTACTTCGTAACCACTCGTCCACCAATGGGGCTCAAAACGTCATGCATAATGACTAAAATGTTACTTTTACCATTTAATTTTAATACACACCAATTACATAACTAAGACATGTTGAGTGGGCCGGATGAATGAGCGCAACAAACAGGTTTTACCTGATTACACACTCGCACACACACATACACAAGTTCAAGCCAGCATTTATACTAATGTGCACAGTTACCCACTCACCGATCTCCATGACATCAATCTTCAAGGTGTTGGACGTGGCATTTCCCAGTGCATTAGTGGCCACCACAGTCAGGAAGTAGTCCACCCAAATGGAAGTGCGGCTTCTGTCGAAGAAGCAGGCATTACTTCCTGCAGAGCGATAATCTGGACACTCCAGTGTTCTCTTTGATCTGTGGAACAAACATGGGTCAGTAGGAATATAGATCATATAGGAATAAATTGATTTATGTCAATATTTCTATGTCTTATTTCTTAATTTACATATTTTAAGAGTCCCTTAAGGAGAGACAAGGATGGACAGGATCAGGAATGAGGTGATTAGAGGGACAACACAGACAGGAAGGTTTGGAGAAAAAGCTAGAGAAGACAGATTGAGATGATTTGGACATGTTCAGAGGAGGGACAGTGGATACATTTGTAGAAGAATGACCCTAAAGATGGAGCTAGGAGGTAGGAGATAAAGAAGAGATTGATGGATGCAGTGAGGGAGGACATGGAGGTAGTTGGGGTCAGATTAGAAGATACAGAGAACGAGGGAAGATGGAAAAGGATGGTCCACGGTGGTATTCCCTGAAAAAGTGAAAAGCCAATAGGAAAAAAAGGACATGTGTTTAACATCTCATCCATTTCTTGGTTTAATGACACATATTTGTATTTTATGAGAAGTATGGCACACATTTATGCTGTGATTGTGATGGAACATGTGACTGAGTGCTTCAGGGCAGTTCAGGGTCAGAGAGAAGACAGAGGTTACAAAGATCACAGAACTGACAAAGGTGATTGACTCACACTGCTGAAAATATTTGTGCACAAGAAGCAGTTGGTAGTTTTCCACCCTGTTATTTTCGCAGCAATACAAAATCCAAAGGTGCACTGGGAGGTTACTCTTGTTTGGTTATTATCAACCAGATATGAGAATGAAAATGTGATATCTGTGTCAATTGTTATTGTTTTTTTTATCAGATAATAAAATTAAATCACAATGACAAAATGCCTGTATTTTACCAAGAAATGCATGAACTAGAAATTGTTTTTGGGATAAATAGCTGTACATTTAAGTAAAGGTCACTAGATGGAAACATTGCAGCTTATTTTTATCAAATTATGTTAATAATCAGGCGGTCATATGTTGTACAGATAAATGAAGCCCCAGGCCTATGTCAGTATGAGTTATTACAATATTTGTTATATCATATATTGAACTTCCATTGACAGAAATGAAAAAGACTGACTGTTCAGTTCTGTAGAACAGTCTGTGTGTGGTTGGCAGCCCTCCATCAGATCCTGGCTCCCACCAGCAGGTGAAAGTCTCTTTGTCAGGTGACCTACAGCCCAGCAGCACTGGTCTACCTGGCCGAGATCCACCTGTGGTCACATGACACAAAGTAACGTCGAGTTAATGAGCATGTGGGTTTCTGAGTATGTAATCTTGAATGTACATCTGTTTTTCTGTGCCTCGTAAAACATCAAAGTGTTGCGACCGTTTGTCTCACCGCTAGTCGTTGTTGTGGCGAACGTCAGCAGCAGCAGTGACACCAAACGCTGTTGCATCTTTCTGTCCCTGGAAAGGAAGGACAGCAAAAAAAAAAAAAAAATGGCTTCTTCAATCTTCTTCTTTCTCTATGAGTTACTGTGATTTCACGCTTAAATTGTAAGTTATTTAGCATCTGCTAAATGTAGCACAATACAATGTAAATAGAACAGTTTTCCAGCTATACATTTATCATGAACTCACTGAACATACGACAAACTACTTCTAAAGTTACTAACAGTAGGAACTACCTTTAGAACAGGGGTGCCTAATAGGTAGATCAGGATCTAAGAGTAGATCTCCAAAGGAGTGTTGGTAGATCCCGAGCAATAACATAAAAAAATAATAGTAATTAATACTAGGAATAAAATTGTATTTCTAGACGCTAATCACAGGAATAAGACCTATAAGTGAGAATCATATAGGTGAATTTATCTCGATTTTTCAATCTAGGTAGATCACTTCAGCCTGGTCATTTTAAAGTGACTCACAAGACAACATAGTGTGGACCCCCCTGATTTAGAAGGTCTGAAATGATGCACTATGACATTACAGCAATGACAAAGTTCACATGTGAGAAAAAAAATATGCACTGATCAGATCAGATCAGAACAGTCAAATTCCAAGGAGCAGTTCAGCAGCCTCACACACTGAAGAAATTCACACCTTAGTATCACTGCAGACTCATAACGTTGTGTTTAGTGATGTTAATCTGAACACTGACATGTTCTACACAGCTCTCCGACAACCTAATTTATGGCGTAATAACATGATGTGATTAAATGTGTTGAGATATCATATCCACAAGAGCTTAATAACACTACAAAACAAGCACATCGAGGTCAGTGGAACGGGAATCATCAAAGAAGCGGAGGACATTTCAGTTTGTTTATGACAAGGTTAAAGACAACACACAGGTTTGATGTTTTTTCTAACACTTCCTGCTGTGATGAGTCCAAACAAGACCAGGTCAAAGGTTTAATTTCACACCGGCAACAAAACAAACAAATAAGTAATCCACAGAAAAAGAAGAATGGTTTAAGAGGTAAAGATATGGGCTTTTACATACCTCCGCTCAAAAATCTACCCGACCTTCCCTCACCTGGACGCAGGTGTGTCTGTGACGCCTACAGGAAAAGAAACGGACAGCCCCACGAGTAGGAGGGGCAAAAGGCGGGGCCTGACAACCTGAGAGTGAGAACAACAAAGAATGCAGAGGGGTGAGAGGTATCACTCTGGCCCTTCACAGGATCTTTTTTCATCTGTTTTGACGGTGTCATGTGTCATGACTGCCGAGTGGCCATGTTCTAGAAAACCCTACTCCTATGTCAAAGAGCGCTTATTTTATCAATGCAGATTTATGCCTGAAGGTGTTTAATGTCCAGAAATTGCATGGACATTGTCTTTTGAAAACTTTTTGAAAAATTTAATATATTTTACAAAACAGTAAAAATGATCCTAAGAACAAAATAGTGACTTGATTAAAAGGTGACAGATTCACAGAACCTCATTACTGGATAACAAGCAGAAAACGTAAATCAAGTGTTCAATCAACATTTTTTATTTACATTAAATTCTCAGGTCATTTTAATTCATAATTCCATTCTTATGATAGATAAGATATATCCAGGTTTAAACAGCTGTTTTTTTTTTTGCAGCCAACGCTGATAAAGTCAGATATCTCCATCTCACTTGTCATTTGGAGATTCTAATCGGCCCAGGGCATATGTGTCAAACTCAAGGCCGAGTACTGAGCTGGTTTACTTTCAAGTTGCTGGTCTTAGACCTATGGATGCAAACAACATGGAGTTGTTTGATTGATTTTGGCTGGACAAGCCACCTCTGAAAGGTGGGTTTAAATTCAGGTTGGACCAAGAGCTCATCAGCTTTTACTTCAGGCTGGACCTGGGACTCTTTAAATCTATGTTGTGATGAAAGCAGACTTTTTCTCAATGGCGATTCAGTTTGAACTTTGGGTTCTTCGAGGGTCTGCTGAAATTTAAGTCCAGCGTTGGTACGGACTCCGTTCTCCAGAGATATGGGCAAAGCCTGGGGTTGAACCTCAGTTTGAGTTTTGTGTTGAAGGGTTCTCCAGTAGCTGATGATTTGGGGCTCAATACCCAACTCCAACATCCCAGGCTCTAATCTCAAGGCAGGATCTGCAAATGAAATGTATTGTATTCATTTGTTCGTTTTTATCTGCTTATCTGTTACAGACAAGTGGCCACAAACGCTGCCCTAATCACACTGCACCATACTGTTAGCCTGTTGGTGCTGAAGTTTTATGAATTTTAGTGGGTTGTGACAATGCTATACTCAGTTCACCTCGACCTGGCAGTGGGTGGAAACCAAACCTGAAGCCACTATGCCACCACTACCACCTTTATTTATAACGTAAACATAGTTGTTTTTTTTTTTTTAAAGAACTCAAATTAGTCAACTTACATAAAGACTTACATTTGTTTCTCGTTTGAAGGCCCCATACATATAAAAGCCACAGAAAAAGGACCCTAAAAAGCAGGAATATTCAGAAATAAAATTAATCACCATATAAAAAACAAACAATTATAATTCTTTATCCCTCTCAGGACCTTCTGGGTGAAGATCTGCTGATAAAACATCAACAAAGGTGAATGTGTGTATACCTGGAATAGTTAACCAGTCACATTCACACCTGAGGTTCATTTAGAAAAAATTTTCCCCCATTAAAGCCACCTTGCAAAACAGGGAGCAACTTCAGGAGTAACTTTTCATAGCAGTTTCACAGCAATAAAATTCTTTGGAAACCTGGGTAAAGTTCATTTCTCTATTTAAAAGATTTGGCTAATTTTATTGAGATGTACAAATACAGAGGAAACATAAGCAAAGTTACCAAATTACCAGCCCCATATCGTCAGTCAGACGCCAATCGTTTCAGTTTCTGACTGAATCGAAATCGAATTGACCAAACCTGATTCGCCATACTCCTCACAGGAAGTTAGTCTTTTATCATGCTACTGTAGTGACCAAGTAGAACGTTAGATGGCGCTGTGAGGATATGCTGTCAAACCCAACAACCCAATTTTTTATTTATCAAACTATAGCATATTGAAAGAAATTATATACTTTATTGTATTAAAAATAGTGAAATTATATAATGTTAATATAATATATTAAAAATAACTTGAAAAAAAATACTCAACTCAAACAACAACAAACAACAACAATCAACAAAACTCAAATAAGCTTAAGGTTTGAAGATTAACCACTAAATAAACTAACTAAATACAAGATGCATAGCGATTTTTTTCTTTTAAAACAAACTAATTTCTAAGTTTTTTTAAACTATATATTAGTTTAAGACTTATAGACTATATTAATATAATATATATTAAATTATATTTAATTAATATATATTCCAATGAATAAATTTTTGTCAATTAAGTAGTAAGTAAACGACAACTATTATAGCACTTCATTTTCTTGCAGCAACGTCGAAGCTAACTACAGTCCCAGCTCTTTCTGAGGTCTGTGACGTAGCGTCGTGACCACGCCCATCATCCTGCGATGTGCAGCAGTGGAGCTGAACCTCTGTCATCACCGTCATCATCAGTGTTCTCACAGATGTGAACAAAAACAACGATACCAAGGCAAGTGTGGCTTTTTAATATTACATTGACTGTGTTTATATCATTTGGTTCTATCAGTAGAAGCCATTTTATTCGACGTATTGACCGGAGGATTGTCAGGCTAAAGAAAACGTTAAAAGGCCGCTGTTATTCTCTGACTCCCTTCAAATCTGTATTTTTTATATATTTACATTTACATACTTTCCTCCACTAAACACGAGTGATGAGCTGGATATGTTGGAAATGAAACCGAACGTAATATCAAATGTTATGACCGCGTCTTTCCGTCTTTATGCTAACGGTGATGCTGCTAACGGCGAATGTGACGCTGTGCGTTGTTTTATTCATCGCTAAGGCGGGGTTTAAGCCTAGGCAACTTTGTCGTGAAATTTTCTTCTTAACATCACATTATATTAATTATTTGTTTTATTAAACGTATGTGTAGTGAAATTTTTATCGTGCTGACGTTTTTGTGCTTGTTTGTTGTTTTATTTATCACGGAGGCTCAAAGGCATAGCAGTGCCTGATGCCTTTTTGCATTAGAGCAGCTTACATTTTTTACCCCTGGAAGAATAGTGTAAATAACTGTCTCTTTTGCTTTTTCTTCAAAAGGTTATTTTGAAATATCATTATTATTACATAAAACCATCACAAATGGCTGCCATTTTCTAGTAAAGCGACAGGAACGTAAACGTCTCATTTCCGCTTTGAGTTTGACAAAAATATGCTGGGTAGTGGTCGAATAAAATAAAACTAGAAATTGAAGTATTGGGTTCTAAAGACTAAGGCTATTTTATCGCAACTAAAAATACTTTGCATATTACTTTTAAAAAATTGGTCCTTAGGAATGTTCACAAACCTAAGTAAAAAGACAATTACAGTAATTTTGTAATCAATTATTTTCTTAGTAAGTATTTAATGTATTGAAGCCAACCTAACCTAACCTCCTAATATGTATATTTTTAGGTTATGTTAGGTTGGCTTGAATACATAAAATAATGTCTTTTTCTTTGTATTGTAGTATCAGTAAACCCGAAAAAATGCGAGCGACCAGTGCTCTTATTGTGAAGTCCGTCAAATTGTACTTCCTGTTTATTTTTTCTTTTGTGTTCATCATCACAACATGGTGGTAGTCTGGTTAGGTTTTACAGCTGTGTCTGTCTGTCATTAAAATGTTCCTCAGTTATGGCTCTGCTCATGCGTTATTTGGTACGGATTTCGTGAGTGTGTGTTTTTATATTGTTCCGGGAACAGATGATCAAATCAGATATGACTTCATCAACTGGGCATCGTCTAACAGTCACACCCTTTATCTGTAGCTGTATGACAATAACAGAGAACCATAGCTTAGCCTGAAATGACTGATAATAGGTCAGACTAATGTCTTAATATTGTTTTACATTCTCTACAGGCATAAATAGTGATTTAAGTTTTAAGGAACATCTGTGTATTGATACCTTTAGTGGATTTGTAAAAATGTATTTGAATACTGATCTTAAAACTAAAATCTCTAACGTTACTTATCTTTGTCCATGTACTCTGATGTATCACTTCACTGCAGAACATACCCGTTACCATGATGCTGGTGTTTTCTTGTTTATTTTCCAGTTATATTTCTACAACAAAACCAAATATTTTTGCTTTTCAAATGAAAATGGGAGTTATTTAATAAAAGGCCACAAAACACATTTGATTAATTATTAAAATCAATTAGTCCATGTAAAAAATTTATTTGCAGCCTCATTGTCATTAGTGTAAATTCTTGTATGCCCTGGCATGAACTTGTGTGAATAGACCGTGTATGGCTGATTCCTTGTTATTAAAGATGTTTGAACTTCTGGTTGAGTGATTGACGAGATCAAGATGTTTTCTGGGCAGCTTCAGACTACGATTGCAATGAAATGCTTCAACATGATTCTAAAATAGATCTTACAGGTGCAGAAAATCAACTCCACGTTGCAGACAATATTGCAGGTCAATCCCAGGCTGTGGATCAATACTTTACTTTCACTAATGACCCTGTTAGTCCTGATGGTTTTTGTTACATTAGCCATTAGACTCCTTCCCTCACATCATGTTAAAAGTTGTCTTTTCTCAGTCTGTGTTATCTTATTCCTGGTTGTTCTCTACTTTAAAAAATTGGTTGGTTACATATGTAACGGCATTGCTCCAGTGTGTCCCATTCTCTTCTTTTTGGCTCCTGCTCATGGGAGCTTGTCTCTGGAACACTGAGCTCAATGAACCCGGATAGGAGGTCACTTCCTGCTTCTCTTGTATTTCGTCTTCAATACCCTCACAGTAACAATGCCTGATCTGTGATTGGCCGATTTGATGTGAGACGGCCCCAAAATCTGTCTATTCTATTTTGTTTTTTTTACTCTTTGTGAGCGTTAACAACAGCTCATTGATTCTGCGAATGCACACACACAGACTCACTACTGTTGCACCTATAATTTTATTCACTGTTTGCTCTTCTTTTTTTGCTCTTTGTTGTTAAGTACCAGTTGAAGTTGCAAAGACCTGAGTTCCACCAAATGTTCTTTTGCGTTTAACTGCAATATTCTGCTGCGTTTAATAATATTTATTTTTAGGCTTTTATTTAGGTCTTTATTTTTAATTGTAAGTTGTCGTAGCTACAGAGTATCGCTTTAATTTTTAAACTTTAAATTCATTTTTAAGTCCAAAAACTTTTTTTTATGTGTCACTCACTTATCATTCTTTTTTTATATTTATTTACATATTTATTTACAGATTCTTTTTTATTTACTTCATTGAGAAAAATGTCTTTACCGAACAACTTTTGAGTTGTATACTGCCATGCTCTAATCTCTTATCTTCTTTGTTTTTTGCAGATGTATCACTCTGATCATGCCGTAGACTTTCCTGCCCTCACAGTTGGTGTCTGTGATTGTACCTTTGTGGTGCTTGGTCCTGAAATTAGAGCGTAAACATCTCCACCAATACCTTAAACCTCCTAGTTCCTAATTTGAAGCCTTCGATCTAAAGTCACCTCCCACTGCATGATGGACAGCCCTCCAAAATTATCTGGTGAAACTCTGATAGTGCATCACATCCCGCTGGTCCACTGTCAGGTGTCTGGGCGACGACGAGGGGGCAGCAGTAGTGGATCACTGAAGAGGAGCAACCCGTTCAGCCCACCGGAGAACCTAGGACTGAGTCGCACCACTTCCCTTCCTGAGAGAGACGTCCTTCAGAGGGAGGCGCTGCTGTACAGCAGCCTTATACACACCTCCAGCAGCTCCTGTTCGTCCAACAGAGGAGCAGAGCCCGGTGGTGGTGAAGATTGCAAAAGAACCATCAATGCAAGCGATGATTCTTCTGTGACATCAAGCATTTCAGAGGATCAGCTGTTTATGGCTAACACGCTACCAAGGGCAAAACCGGGGAACAGGAACCCGCTTCGACGCAACCCCTTCCTGCTGAACACGGGGGATGAGGAATATGAAGAAGAGGACGCTGATGACCTCAGTGGTTACCTTGAAGACTCTTCCTTCCAACTCCACAGTGATACGAGCTCCGCCCTTGAAGACGTGGTTGCCCCTTTCCACTTGCACGATTTCGACTTTGCAACTGAGCCATTCCTGTTACACGGCTCTGTTAAACACAGTAACCATGACTCTGTGCGTTGCGGAATCTCAGATCTCTCAACGCACTTGAAAGACCTGGATCTAACAGGCCTAGACCGCCAGTGTCGCCACAACAGCAGTGGTTCCAACATGTCCATGGACTGTGGAGAGCAGGACTGGGGTGACGATGATGATTACGAGGATCATCCCATGCGATGCGGAAGGAGCAGCAAGACGGGCTCATACTCGTCAACCTCGTCTCTGTCTCAGCCCTGCATGCATCACTTTCCCGAAACCTTCAGTGATCCGTTTCACCATGGCTACGCCAGTGACTCCTCTTGCAACAGCTCCGACGGTGTGCTCGTAAATTTCAGCGCAATCTTCAACAGGATGAACAACAGTATACCTGAGAAGCAACAACCATCAGCTCTCATCAACCTAAATGGCTCCTCAGATCCGTCCTGCACCTCTCCTACGTCTGATCCAACAGGAAACCAGCAAGACTTAGGGTGTGGAGCCTTTTATTTGGACCTTCAAACGTCACCAACTGAACCGCCGTCGCAGCAGCAACAAACATCAAGCCAGGGAAGCGGCTTCTCACTGATCTCACGAGAGCCGCACCTGTCCACCTCCTCCACTTGCTCGTGCTCAATGGAGCACCAGGGAGCGCTGGCCCTCGACGCCAACTGCAACTCGTACCACCCTCCGCAGTCTGGGTCATCGGGGGACCTGGCTTCCTGTCTGCAGAGCCAGGCCCGTTTAGTTGTGGCCACCCAGAACTACTACAAACTGGTGTCCTGTGATCTTTCGTCACAGTCTTCTCCCAGTCCGGCCCCCTCCTCTGTCAACAGCTGCTCCGATGAGCACAGCAAAGGAAGCCCCACCCCATCGCAGCCCAGCGAGTATTTTCTGTTTAGACGGCAGGATGGCCTGGACGAGGAAAGGGAGGGCGGACCGTCGTCTGGGGTGAGTCTGGCATTATAGTTATTTACAATCATTTTTGCTCATTAGCACAGTTTTTATGTAATGCTGTCCATCAGTTCACAGTAGTCATTTGTGACCTTGTTTATCAATTTTGTTGAAATTGTATCTGTGCTGCATTGACAGGGCCTCTGTTTATCACCGCAAAATCTGTTGTATATCACTGAGCTTTGCTCTGATGTTCAAATGACCTAATAACATAAAAAAAAGCTTTATACTGAAATCAGGCTATGATAATAGCCTTAGTAATCTTTTATTTTTGTGTTGTTTTCATATTTTGGCAATTTTTTAAAATAAAATATTAGAAAGGAGAAAGATTTTATTATTCTCTGTCTGTAACTAGGCTATAATTTCACAAGGATATTTTAAATAATATTTAATCATTAAAATGGCTTTCTTTAGGGAAACAAAGGAGATAAGGAGAAGGAAGAAGAGCAGAATGAAGAAGATGAGGAAGAGGAGGAAGAGAATAAGGAGAAAAAGAAGCATGTGAAAGGTGGAACTGGAACTTCTCCTTCTGTAATCAAGGGTCAGGTGTACGTCAACACCTCCCCTCCTTTGACTGGACGAGATCTGGTCAGCGGTGGAGTTGCCGCAGTGAGTTGCCTCCGTTCCCGCAGCTACGATCGCAATCTGGACAAGTCTCCGTCTCCACGCCTTGGGTCTCTGGAGCGCATGCTGAGCTGCCCTGTCCGTCTCAGTGAGGGTGCCGCCGCAGCCCCGACTCCTCCTCCGAGGGTCACTTCTTTTGCAGAAATTGCCAGGAGTAAACGTAGGAATGGAGGTGTTGGAGCGTCACCTCCGCCCAAGACTAATACTGAGCCATTCTACTATGCTCACTCTGCACACTCCCATCCTTCTGGGGAGTTCTCTCCAATCCAGGAGCAGCGTCTGGAGGTGGACGCTCAGTGTTTGGCCCCTGCTGCCTTCAGCAGGTGTTACAGCAATGGAAGCATGGAGTGCCCCCAAGAGACAGGGAGGGAAAGTTGCAGAAGACCAGAAGGTACGGTTGAGTTTTTCTATTTTCAGCAACTACATTCAGTTTTGTTGAAGTTTATTCTTAAAACTAAGGGTTTCAGAATGTGGTTTATTAATATATACCAATACATTTATTAATCTTTGATCATTGATTGTGCTTCACACTAGTGGCTGCTGCGTCTTTAAGAGCAGTTCCTGGTTATTGATTCAGTGAATACAGATAGCTGCTGATGCATCATGGCTGCCACAGGGTAGGAGGAGAAGGGAGGACAAGGGGGAAGAGAGGGAGAAGAGGGGGAGAAAGAATGTGGGATGGATGGAAATGATGGTGTCTCTCTGGGTGTGTCACTTTTGCTCTTTCTTATTCTTGTAACTTTTAATTTTAAAAAGTATGTTCAATGCCACCTCACAGTGGTCAAGGTCAGCACTGCAGTGCATGGTCAGCTGACGTGAGTGGGCTGGGTCTTAGTTGATAAACAACTTGTGAAACACTCTCACACACATGGCCATAAATTCCTGTGCAACGTCTGTGGAATATTGCGGTTGTTTCTTCGGAGTTCAGGTTCTGTGTGTGTGTTTATATGCATGTATACATTTATAAATATATGTGTGCAGAAGACCAAACTTAACTATATGACAGTTTTTGATTGCAGTTAAGAAAATCTTCTTCTTATTTGCTGTTTTTTTACAATCTTTAGTCCACAGATAAAATGTTTTTAAAGCACTCTTCAATTTTTTGTTGATTATCATTTATACCATTCTGTGAGTCAAGTTCAACCTGAACTGTTTAGCATGATAAAAGCTGTAAAATATATATCTAAAAACCGAGGCTCTATAATTTGCAAAATAGGTGTAGTTCAAGTGTTTTTTCTTTACAGCCTGTATGTTGTCATCTAATTTATGACAACATTAGACCAATTTAGGTCTTTACAATCTAACCTTTCAGCTGTGGGACAACTGACCTATTTACAGAGACATATTTATTTCCAGCTATGATCTATGACTTGAACATACGTGGAAGCCTGTAAGCAAAAGCGTCAGTGGTTCATGATGTTGCAGAGTCTGTGGAATCTATTACTAGGAATTCAGTTTAGTTTCTGCTTGACATCCTTACTGAAATTAATTGTTTCTGTTTCTGTATTTCTAACTGACTTTTACCACCTTCTTTTTCCTTCATTTTAATCTTCTCTGACTTTTCCTTTTCAAAACTGTTCCTGTTCTGAACTCATTTGTCTCCTCTTCATCTATACACCCAGGTATTGAATCTGCCTCAGATGCTCCTCCTGCTGTGATCCGCTACAGTCGTGACCAGCGTCCCACGTCTCTGCCAATACAACCTTTCACCTTTCATCACCAGTTCCCGTCCAAACAGACTCAGCCCAAACCCTTGCTGCCCCTGCTCTCAGGCTACGTCTCAGGGATGCAGGCTCGAGGCAGTTCTGAATCTGCAGCTGGAGGTCCAGTTGATGAGGACACTGAGAACATGGCTGAAAATGTAGACCCATACCATGAGGCTCTGACAGAAGCAGCAGACCCTGGTCCTGGATCAGTTCGTCCCTCGCCTCTGGGAAGTTATTCCCCAGTGCGTCTCCAGGGGGCACAAAGCTCTGGGACTTGCTCCACCTGTACCCCTAGTCCTCAGCCAGTTCCACCACCGCCGGCCCAGCGGCCTCAGAACCTCGGTTCCCCACCATCACAGGGCAAACAGGAAGTGAGGTCAGTGCCATTACTACCGACCCCACCTCTGTCTTTGAGTATGAAAAGAGGTGCCGGGCCAACTCTGCTGCCACCAATACAAAGTCACTGCTACCATCGTGGACCTCCGCCCATTATGTCAGGGCTGCAAAGTGACACTTTAAGTCCATTGGGAATCATGGATTCTGGAAAGCATGGAGAGGCCGGAAAAGGGTCTGGAACCAGGACACAAAATGGTACGTTCCAAATTTTTAAATAAATTGTTCACTTGTTGGTATTGTATTTTAACTCAGGCATAGACAAACAACAGCCGGTTTAGCTTTTTAATCAGGCCTGTCAAGCCAAATTGCCTTCCAAATTGTGTTTTTAATTTATATTATCATTATACATTTGCCTTTTCCGTACAATGCCTGCATATCCCCAATAGATGGTGCAGAGGTGCCTTAAAGCAGCAGCATCCCTGTCAAATTACAGGATACATAGGATACACAGTGTTCCACACTGTGCATGAGTTAGAACAACAGTATGTTCTAACTACATCAACAAAAAAAGACAACTGTTAATAAAGTTTCCAACAAAGCCTTTGACTCCCTTTAAAAACATTTTATAAACATTAACTAGAAACAGTTCTTAGGCTTACCCAGGCTGTCCACACGAGGCAGTGTGCACCAGCTGTTCTTTTGTTCTGTGAGCTGAAATCACTCAGACTGGACTTTGGTTTGGGAAAGTGAGCGTTTCTGCTTATTCTTATTCTTCTCTTTCTGTCTTTTCTCCCTTCTCTCATGAACACCCGTCTTTATCCTTCTTTATGTTCCTATTCTCCTCTTCTCCTCATTAACATTTGGTCCTTCCATTTATCTTCTTTATCTCCTTCTTGACCTTCACTGCACTCTATAACTCCACCACTTCCCTTTAGCCCACCACCTCTCCCCCCAAGCTCTTAAGTGGAAGGAGTACAGGCGGCGTAACCCTCTGGGGGTGGAGCGAGTCTGTGAACCTCGGCGATCTGCTACTGGACAGCGAACTGTCAGGCGCAACGTGTTTGATTTCCCATCGGCGCCCTCTAGCTACACGCTGGGACGACTCCAAAAAAGTGATGATTAGGGAATTTTATTTTTGTTTAAACTAAATAAGCTAACCCTGTTGGTGAGAAAGAAATGATTTCGGTTGCTTTTTTTAATTCTGGATTTCTTAAATGAAACTGACATTTGAGCTTACGTTATACATATGCATAAGAATGAGTTTGACATTTTCATGTTCATGTGTGTCTCTATGGCAGGCCAATCAGCAAAGCCCGTGCAGAGCGACTTCCTGTCTGATTATTTCTCTCTGACGGAGAAGCCTCCAGAGGAGTTCTGTCTCTCCCCTGATGCTTCATCTTCAACATCATCTTCTGCACAGTCTCATGTCTTGGTGGACCTTATACAGAAAAGAGGTGAATAACATTGTCTCTACACGTTGAACTGCCACCGACTGGCTTAATGTTTAAGTAGCTTTTTAAACCCAGAACCATTAAAACTACAGAAAGGAGAAGTCTTAATATGATGCCTAAATGCTTTCTCTCTGTTCTTCAGCTCTGGTGAAAGCCGTGAACACAGCTGTTGATCTGATTGTGGCTCACTTCGGCACCAGTCGAGATCCAGACGTGAAGGTTAAGAGATTTTCAATTTCACTGCAAATTGGATGTTAGGGAAATACTTCATGCTGCTATAAAACCAGTCTAAGAAAATAGGATTCTCTCCTATTTTTGTCAAATCCTATTTTTTGTCATATATTTTTATCTGCCTCTTTCCTACAGGCTAAGCTTGGCAATAGCTGGGTAAGTCCTAACGTTGGTCACCTGATCCTAAAGTACCTCTGCCCCGCCCTCCATGACGTGCTGCAAGATGGACTAAAGCCTTATGTCCTGGACCTGATCATCGGTCAGCGTCGCTGTCAACCTTGGAGTCTGGTGGAGGCATCAACCCAGCTGGGTGAGGATGATCGCATTTTTTTACTGTTGTTGATTGATTTATTTACACTTAGTGGTTGGTGAATAACAGAGATGTTTGTTATTCCAAAGATCATGTGTCACAACATGTAAATGTAAAAAATAATCCAAGTTCAACTATGATGCCATAAAATCCAATTTCCTCTTTGTCCTCAGGTCCGTCCACTCGTGTCCTCCACAGCTTGTTCTCCAAAGTGAGTCAGTTTTCAGAGCTCAACAACGCCAACATGAGGATAAACGCCTTCGTCTTTGGCCTCTTGAAGTGAGTTCTTTATCCCCTTTTTTTTATTTATTTTTTTGCATAATATGTGAATTATTTGTTTACTGTTTATTTACTGAGCATCCAATTGACCTGAACCTGTTTATTTTTCAGTCTTAAATCTATGGAGTTCTGGTTCACTCATCTCCACACGCATGAAGGTAGGACATGAACAAATGACAGACCAGTTTTTGACTTTCTATCTTGTTTGTGTGTCTTGTTTTGTGTGATAATCATTGGCATTGGTTTTGATATTTCTCAGATATAATCGATGCTCACTACAACCCCTGGGGTTTCCTGCCCCTGTCCCGTGGACCCTGTCGACCACTCTTCCAGGAGCTCCTCCTCCTGCTGCAGCCGCTTTCCCTCTTGCCCTTTGACTTGGACCTCCTCTTTGAACCCCACCTCCTTCAGAAGGGGGCAGAGCATCTGCGTCGAAAGGAGCTCCTGTGTTCAGCAGGAAGCCAAAGAGTCAACCAGTCTGATCGCTCCACCTTCGAGCTCATGAGAGGTTGGACCACCACGGTCAGCGACATGGTCAGAGATTCAGGAGGTGAAGCCAAAGCAGAGAGGGCAGTGCTTAGACGAGAGGGGACCTGGCCGACTATGGAAGTGAAAAGGAGAAATGGACCTGGACTTGACGTAAACAAGGACAGGAGAGAGACAGGTGTGGGACAGGAGGACAGGAGGAGCAGAAAACAGGAGGAGGAATCAGAGCAGGGACGTCACCGCCAGGAGCGGCAGGCGGGCTGGTGGTATCAGCTGATGCAGTCTTCTCAGGTCTACATTGACCAATCGTCTGAGAGAAACAAGTTCCTCAAGGTTGATAAGAGGAAGAAATCCACAATGGAAAGACGGCACGCTCAAGCCCCACCTACCCGAGAGGGCGTGGTAGAGGGGGCGGAGTCACAGCCAGAAGTCGAAGGCTTCAAAAACAGCGTGAGAAGGAAACCAACATGGATGGGAAGCCCCCCGGAGTCTGTGCTCAGCCCCGCGTCACCACCACCTGCAGGTCAGGATCAGAGTCAAAACCTACGCTGGAGCAGACTGTTTGGATACAGAGCAGAGGGGACACAGACCAAGGGACGCAATCAAAAGACAAGGTTGGATTAATATTCATTGAAAATCTATCTCTAGCATTAAATTAAATTAGGGATGCCAAATACTAACTTTTTTTCTGATGTTGAGCTTTATGTGTGTCCCTGATATATTCTTGGTCTCCAGACCTGCCCACTAGGTCACTCATGGTTTTCTGTTTCCTCCCAGACCACCCTCTGGTTGGTTCTCCCTGGATCGATCTGTTTTGGATTTGGTAGCTCAAACTATTGGAACCGGAAGTGGTAAAAAGCTGGATTCTCCGGCAGCTGCCACTCCCACAACAACAAGTCAAGCATCTAACACCAAACAACCGTCTCTGTGGTAAAGGACCGACTACACACTGGTTATTTTCATTGTTACCTGATTACAATGTTGACAGATGTCGGTTGATTCACTGGTTCTCGGTGCCTTGTCATTTCCCCTCAGTGAGGTGAGAGCCCTGTGTGACCACGTAGCCACCGAGCACAGCCAGCTGAGCTTCAACAAAGGCGATGTCTTGCGTGTCCACAGCAGAGCCGACCCCGATTGGCTCGTCTGCTCACTGAACTCCAACCACGGCCTCGTCCCAATCATCTACGTCACTCTGAAGAGCTCTGAGGAGGAAGAGGAGGAGCAGGTGGAGGCGGAGTAGCGTGAGAACATTGCTGCTGTTTAGATCTCTACTGAGAAGACAATGTAGAAGCATGACGACGGAAACACGCTGTCTGCATGCACTTAAAGATGAAAACCCAAAGTCTAGAAGTTTCCATCTCCATCACCGTCATCGTTATTGTCTCTGCTGCGTCCAGCAGAACTAGGGCACATGGTCACTTTCTGTGCTGCTGTCTAACCTCCATTCGCTTCAATGAAGACGTAAATAGCGTAGAACGCAGCAAATAATTTATTTTTTCCTGTTTAAAGTGAACAATGTAAAAAGCATATACACTCTTATTAATATTAATTTAATGGATGTGATTGGCTTTAAGTCAATGGATTCCTTCTTCAGAAAGTTTGTTATTAATAAAGACAAGGTTGAAGTGTAGTTTAATCAGGTAGATGGCAGTAATGGTAAATCACAGAGAACTCTACTGCTAGGGACAAATGGTGGTGCTAGCCTGTTTTTAAGCTTGTTCCTGCTGCATCCTGCAATTGATTAAATGTGTTTTCATTGCAGTGGATGTTTGAGGTCTAAAGATTGAACTCATTTGTTCTCCGAAGCCAAAATGCTTGAGATTACCTGAATATCTTTGTATGTTGCGGTCAAAACCTTTCTTTGTAGGAACGTCAAATCGCCCAGATTAGGTTTGTCAGAGGGGAAAACAATGGATGTGAGAAAACTATAAGTATAACCAAATCAACATGCAAATACAACAGTCCTTTTTCTAATATTGCTTCACTCTCTTGGGCTCTCCACCCACAGGAAGGCTCACAATATGGTGCAGTGTGATTTGGGTGGCACCAGCTGTCCCTGCAACCCAGCATTGGACAAGCAGAAGAAGATGAATGAATCGTATATATTAGAAAATGTTATGCAGAAGCTCCACTTTATGTTGCTTCTTTAAATGAGACCTGTTTTTTGTTTGCTTCACCTTTTGGCAGTGGTAGGTTAGTGGTCCAAGAGTCAGGAGGGTTGCAGGTTCAAGGCCACCAGCTGCAAGTTTACAAAGGTGCACTGAGCATGGCATTGACCCCACTCACTGGTCATCAAGAGTGCTAAAAGTTGCCGACTGTTAACTTTGGTGATGGGTTAAACAAGAGGGTTTAAATTCTGTTGGAGTTGATCACAATGACAAGGATTTTGCTTTCCTTCCTTTCCTACAGAGAAGAGTTTTGCCTCCAAGACCCTAAAAAACTAATTTCCCACAACACAGCTTTAAACTTTATTGACAGACCACAGGCAGAAGAAAAGAAATAATTCCAGATTATTATTATTTATAATAGAGAATATTTTTATTCTGAAAAAAAAAGAAAAAGGGAAGACAGAAATACTTACTATTGTTTTACAAAATTGAAAGAAATTGCACAGAAACCACACATTGTGTGTGTGTGGTTGGGTGATGCCACCCACAAAAGGGACTTGAAACTAGAAGAAGGAGAAACACTATTGCAAGTACTACAGTACCAGAGGCAGTACCTCATACTGTACACTATTCCACTGTAGACTCTAAAGACAGTACCAGGAGCTGCAAGGAAATATTTCACAAATAACACTACAAACAATTCTAGACAGTAGCAGGAAGGAACTTCCTAGAACTAAAGTGCTGTTTCAGAGATGGTTACTGTTTAGAGCAGCAGGAATCAGTAAAGAGGGACAGGGAGAAAATTGAATTTCAAAACCAGGGAATAGTACCAGAGATTTTCATTGGACCTAGGAATAGTTCTATTTTCCCAAAATACTTTCTGCGCATGAATGTGAATATTGTTATATGAAGGGTCTTTTTTTTCTCCTCCTTTCCTCTTCTAATGATGGTCCTGGTTCTTGTAACGGAGACACTGAAGACTTCTGGTACTTATTCCTGTGGTTTAATGTTGCTGATATGACAGGGAATATTTAAATGTGGCCTTAGTTTAGAAAAAATGAGGATAAAAAGACTAAAAATAATTTTAATAGATGATTGATATAAACAGACATGCCTGATATAGTCACATTGAGGTTCACTTTATACACCTTAACTCTATTTAACACTTTATGTACATTTATGAAATAACTTAATAACGACTGTGTCTGTTTCTTTGAATTTTACCTCTTTTTGGTTTCTTATTGTACAGTTTTTATTTAAAACATTGATGTAAATAAATGTAACCCTGTATGTTCTGTTTGATCTTGTACGCTCAAGTTGATTTTCATTCATTTCCTGAGCCAGACAGGAAGTGATGTCTTAGTGGACATAAAGGCAGAGAGATGATAAAGAGGTCTGTTTGACTTATATAAAAATGCAATTTATTAGTGTCAGAGATGACGTTACTCCGTTTTGTTTTTTTTCTTTGTTTATGCCTGTATCTACACCAAATTCATTGTAAGTGATGCTGCTCCTCTTCCTCTGACCCCTCCACCCTCACCACCTCCACCTCTCTGGTCAGATTATCACATTATCTGAAGTGTATGTTCATCATAATCAATCTCTGGATGTTCAATAACAAAGTGCTGATGTGATCAGACTCTTGTCTAAGAAGTCTTTTTCTTCTTGACTTATTACAAGCCTTAAATATGCTGGAGTTTAGATGAATAAAAGTGTTGTTATTGTAACGTTAAAGTTTTAGTGAACATCAACTGGGATTTATTTACATTGGGATTTAGACGTACTTGAATGAAATGCCAGCCCGAGCGTCAGCGCAACAATTCTAATACATGTCACTAGATGGCGGCAGACAACTTTCTTTTTTTTTTAACGTCACCATTGAGCTGACTTGGTATTTAACGTTTTATCCTTATCATTGGAGTTTGATCCTGCGCATGCGTACAACAGACTGCACCCATGGCCATAGTTTCCCGCTACTCGTGGACTTTACTTTTACTCGCTTTACTTTGCTGCTGGGGCGCTGGTATCTCGTTAACAAGGTTAGTTTCTCGTCTTTTTTAACGACAGTCAAAACATTTCCAGATTATGAACAGCTCACACTGCGTAACATCGTCAGTTTCATATCATCATAAACTAGCTAATTTAACTTACCGGTGTTTTACCTATAAAAGCTTCCCAACCGAGTTGACTACAAATACTTGTAACCTTGAAAATACAACCCTTAAAACAAAGGGAAGGAATATTTATAATAATATACCGACTCTCGTGTGCAAGTCAAAACTTAGTCTACACCTGGGTTTGGAATTGCCAGATAGTGAATTATGCAATGAGTCTTGACAGGAACCAGACTTCCTTGGAAGTATCGTATATGTGTCTAAATAACCCGCATTTCCAGTACATTTCAATTAAGTAACTATCTTCTATCTTCCTTGGAAATATACTATTTTGTTCATATACTTATGGCTTTTGGCTTGTTGTAGCTTTATGTATTATGTTTCCTTGTTTGTAGAGTGTGGTAGAAGTAATTATTCAGTGTGGTCTTATTTGGTATTGTTTTTTTCCCCCAAACTAATTTCAGCTAATTTTTTTTCGTCTTTTATTTATAAGTGGATAAACACTTTTTTGTCGATATCCCATATCGTTGAACATGTCATTTTGATACCAACCCATACCCATATACTGTAGGCTTGGTATTATTATATTTTTTATCTGTACAAACCACTTTATGAGTAAGTAGCAGAAATGCTGCCATCTGGTGAGTTTCTCATTAACATAAAAAAATCAAAATCTCTTAAATATAACATATCCGTTTGCACATATTGGATTGATAATATCAGCATTCTGTCAATTTTTTAAAATTGCATTTAGCAAATACATAGCAAGCATATCAGCCAATCAGGGTTCAATAACAGGAACTGTCTGTCTTGGATTGCAATAAAAAACATACAAATACACATGTTAATTCTATGAAACTGTTTTATTGAATAATTTCAAGCAGCAAAAACAACAGTTCACATTGGGCTGTTAGCCAATAGTCTAATTCAGCATTATTAGCATCACATTTGTCACATTTTCATTGTTGTCTCAATCCAAACACACATATCTGTACAGTAATATTTGAAGAAACAAAAAAGTTCTCCTATGGCAAACCACATTTCTTTCTAAAAACAAGTATATTCGTTGTCTTCAGTATTACAGCTGCACCAAATGTCGTTGCTGTCGTTGCCATTACTCTGGCAACATTCACATCTTCTTCATTTTGCCACATCTTCGGTTCTGTAAGAAAATAATCAGAGACATTTATATTCCTTCAAGGAGCAGTCACTAAACAAACTTCACTCATTCATTCATTCATTCAATCAATTGTTTTAGTTGATGCCTTGAGTTAAAGCAGTTTATAGGAGGAGGATAAACATTGATGTTACATTCTTTTATTCTATTTTAATCATTCCAAACATTCTCACTACATTACACACCATAAGATCTAATGAACACACTATGCTTCACACTCAAATCTACTATTCACACTCAGAGCCTGTACTGTACGTACTTTGCGTTTCCCTGGGCAGCGTTTCCTTGTCTTTCGTGTGTCCACATGTCTCGTCACAATGTCCACCCAGGGCTCATCAGCGGGAGCACACAGCTTCTTCCCCCGTCTGGTCACCAGTCTGACAATCCAAACGACCAACAAACGTTTACATGTTGTCGCCTACTATATTTTCAACCGTTTATTGTCACACTTACATGGTGGCATCAATGGAGCAGCCCTGACCAGCGACCTGACGTTGGTAGTCCACGATTAGGTCTTTGGAGAGTGTTTTGTTCTTGACACTGAGGCAGCAGTCGGTGACAATCTGAGGCTGACACACTAACCACACACATAGACACACAATGTCATGGTCACATATCATTACATTATATTTAACTTTTTAAATATAGTGAAGCTACAAGTCAGCTAGTTACAAGTTCCCAACTGATCTCCTTTTTGTCTAAAAAATATTTTCTCATTCATTTATTTCCACCTGCTTATTCATTACCTGGTCACAGGAGCAGCCGGCACCACCCAAATCACACTACACCACTGTGTGAACCTTCCTGTGGGTGGTGATTCCATTGAAAGTTATGTGGTTTGGGATGGTGCTATGGTCAGAAGACCTGCTAACCCAGGTCTGCTTTCTTAACCGCTTGGCCACTACTGCCGCCTTTGTGGGTTGGCCTAGTGGTAATAGGCTTGGGTTTGCAACGTTTCTGATTTAATTCCAGTGATCGTTTAGTGATCGTTTATATTTTAAAAGTCTTCTTCTTCTTCTCCTTTCAGCCTGTCCCTTTTTCAGGGGTTGCCACAAATAATTTCCATTCTGTTGTCTCGCATTTTTGACTTGGCCAAATATTTACAACAGATTCCCTTCTTGAAGCAACCATCACCATATTTCCAGGCTTGGGACCAGCACTAGAAAACACTGGCTTGTGCTCCCTAGTGGCTGGAGTATTTATATTACAAAAGTAAAGCTTAAAAACCAAAGTGAAATAAATGTTGGTATAATAATTTTGTTATATCCCCTGTACTGCGGCATCTGATATAATTGTCAGCCCAAACTTTTATGTCAAGAATCAAAGTCACCACCAAAGGATTAAGTTTTATCTTATGCAGTTAATGTCAGGGTTATGACAAGTTTACGATAACCTTCAAACACAGACTCAAAGTCCTTCTGCACCTTTCAGTGGCTACAAACAACACTGGTTTACAAAACTTTGTGTCCCTGCATCTGACCGTCATCAAAACCTCTCACAAAAATGACCTCCTGATCCACTACATCCTCATCTTTGTTCTGAAAAAGACAAAAGGTAAAACGTTCAAATCAGTGCTCACGTGTGCAGCAGAAGCCAAAGATGAAGATGCAGCAGCAGCAGAGGACGATCTTCACAGTCATACTCATCTTGTCTTCCCTTTCAGCCTCCACTCTGAGTGAGGAGCCTCTGTGAGTGGACCATCATTTATTTGTAACTTACTTTCACTTTCTCTACAAAGCCCTCCCCCCTGTACGCCCACCTGCCCCTGTATCCCATCTTTTTCCTGCCCCTTCCTGAAAATTTGCTGGCGTTAGGTTATACATTAACTGCAGGTCAGGTAGTCATTATTTTCCGTTAAAGAAATCAAAACTAAACCCAGGCACACCTCGTCTCACTGCTAATTGGGGTTCCTTTATTCAATACAAAACCTAAAGATGTGACAAATGTTATTGTCTTAAAAAGGCACTGTGAATAATCTCTGTGTTTGCTTTGGACCCATGACTCATGAGTTCAGTGACCAACAGAATCCCCATGTCCCCCCGTTGACCCCTGCTCTACACACTGTTACTGCAATATTCACCTTCTTGTCTTTTATCTCTACATCCATAAATCTTCCCTGGGATCTTCCTCTTCTCCTCCCTCCCCCGTAGATCTGTCTATCTTCCCCACATGGAGGTGGAAAATCCCTGTTTATTTGTTGAAACTCTTATCGGTCAATTGCCCCAAGACTGTCGCCACTGTCCATGAGAGAAAGATGTTGTCCCATTTAGGACACAAGTTTGACCTGCATGAACCTCGCTCTGTTTTCAACATTCTTCAGTCTTGGATAGATGGATACAGGATATGTACTTCTACCAATACACTTTTATTAGCGTGTTTTCTTGGATTAGAGTGACTCTGATCACCTTAATAAAATCTAAAGAAAGCTGATTGAACCAAGACAAAGGCTGTGACAAATAAAAAACAAGGTGTCTAGCATACAGTTTGTGTTCCATAGTGCCGCGGTTAGCACACCTTGCTTGGAAACAGCAAGTCTTGGATTTGATTCTCAGGAGTCGCTTTGTATATTAGTGTGATCTATATGTTAATACATCCTTACCTTGTACTTATGTTATGTCAAAGGCACTGTGTTGTATGTTCTGTTTTTACCACCAGGGGTCTCTACACTTTAAACTAAATGTAACACTGTTTTTACATGTAGGAAAGCAGGAAAAGGAAGAAAAGCAAACTCATTGTGATGACAATGGTGATTCACACCACTGCACACAACAAAATGTCACCTCTGCATTTATCTGCATTTTCACCATTGTCTAAACCTGGCAAGTCCAAACTGTTACAACAAAGGCTTCTGGTTTTTGTTCCATCCAACCACGAGGACATAGTTTGACCAATCAGCTGTCCGATGACTGAGATCAGTTGATTAAACCTGTCAATTAAGGTGTGCTGTTGCCTGGATGGAACAAAAACCTAAACTAAAACAGTTTGGACATGGCGTGTCTAAAAGGACAACTGATTTTTTCACTGAACTCAATGCGAATGAGAGATCAATGTCACTGTCATTGGTGTGAAACAGCAGGGTTCACCTCCTGGTCAAAGGTATGGTGCGATGTGGTGCAATGTGATTTGGGTGGCAGTGATTGAGACTGCTGCTCCTACGACCCAGTACTGGATAAAGAGGAGTGAAAACCCATGGATGGATGATGGGATTTTGGAAGATGAAAGGACATGGAAAAACACCCAAAGGAAACAGCTGCTGAGGATTAGATATTCTATCTGGGCCAAGAGCATCAGCACTCTCCTCATGTGGCCTCAACATAAATATTTCACCCTAAGAATCTAATGAATTGGCGTAACGTTACCATAAATTGTAGAACTCTCCGAGCCTCAATCCACCATCGTGTGTTGACAAGCATTTACACAGAAACTCTAGTTTTCCTGTAAGTGGGTTCTTGGACGTCTGCCTGACTTGACTCTTTATCTCTGTTTGTCTGTGTATACGAGGATGTGTTCATTTTTATGTGCCTGGATTTCCCCCTGTTTACAGGAACCGTGTGAAAGGTTGAAGTACTTGTTTTTTACACAAAAGGAAATAAATACCGTTGAGCAAGACTGTCTCCTTAATTTTCTTTTTACCGATATAACGACACCAAAGGTGACAAATGTTCAGACAGAATCGGTTACACAATTGGCACCCTAACAAAGAACACCAATTACAGCATGTAACTAAAGAGATAATTTGTTTTTATGTAGAGTCTAGAACAGACATGTGCAAACTAAGGCCCGGGGGCCAGACGTGCCCTGTTCAAAACTGTAATCCCTGTGAAATATTGTTGTTAAAATTATGATTTTTTGCAAAAACACTGAATAGTGGTTGCCTGCCGGTTACATAACAACGTACTGACCCACATAGCTTTCAGTGGACTGACCACCTACAGGAAAGCTCACAGTATGGTGCAGCGTGATTTGGGTGGCAGTCATCACCCTGCCACTGCAACCTGGTAATGGGTAAGATGGTAAAGATGAATGAATTGATATAAAATCTCTTAATGCAGTTATGTAAAATCAGTAAGATCTTCGTTTTGTCATCTGAAATAAAAAACCCAAATCCCTCAATTTGGGGGTTTTTGCGTCATAGGGTCCCGAGACATTTAGCTCCGTTTTATGGCCAATATCAATATCAGCAAAATTGTATATTGGCAACAATTAATTGTTTAACTTTAGTTTCAGCTTTAGCTAAAGTTCAGCCATAGCACGGAAATAAGGAAGGAAAAGTATGGAGGTAAACAACTCCTTGTTATTGTAACATTGTAATCCACAATCCACAACTTTGTGGGGTCCAGTTGGAAAGCTGAACAGGTCGCATCTGGCCCCTGGGCCTTAGTTTGCTAGTGTCATGTGTCCTATATGTCTGTGTGAATGTATATTGGTGTAACCTGTAAATTTTCTTTGTTATCTATTTGTAATGTTGGTCTTGAGGGACCAGTGGGTCTGCAAGGCTTTAGGTTTAAATCCACTAGCTGCCTGTTAGCATAACACCGTCCTTACCCAGATAACTTCCAGTTGGTGGCAGTAGTGGAGACTGCCGCCGGTAACAGATAAAAAGTATCCATGTTGGGCTGACCTGGGCAAACTATGGGTTGAGGGCCAGATGTGGCCCATTTGGCATATTTAATCCGGCCATCAAAACCTATCCCTTTTATACTCATTACGTTATATACTTTTCTCCTGCAATGGCTGCATTCCCCAATAAATGGCATAGAAAAGGCTTAAAGCATTTTAGAATTTATTGCATGATTTTTACATGCAATTTATCTGAGTTCACACAGATACTCCACCTATCTGTTCCTGATCTGGCCCCTGTGTGAAATTCTAGTATTTTGGTCAAACTGCTTCACCTTTAGATGAACAATGTGAAGATCATGAAGACGCAACAACTTTTTTAAATATACAAATATCTCAGTGTTTATTCACTCACTTTTTGTACAACAATGAAGTCATGAAATGTGTCACAGTTTAGTTTTGGTGACAAAAAAATGAAATACAACATTAGAAAACAAACATCTGTACATCACAGTGTTTCTCTGACACTGACTCATCATCAGAGCAGAGACTGGTCTTCGTTATCAGGTTCAGATTTGGTCGTCAGCCATGTTTTCCCAGAATGCACCAGGGTCTGAGCTTCAGACAGTAGTGTGATTGAAGAGCGGCGTAGTCATGGTGTGATCCAGGTGTTCTCCGCTGCTCTTCTGTGCCTTCTTCTTCTTCTTCTCCAGGTATTCAATGTGAGACTTGACCCACTTAGTCTTCTTGTTCTCTTCAGTGGGATGAACGATGCACACAGTCTTTGCCATCTTGGTAATAAACCTGAGGAAAAACAACACATTGATGATTAATTTGAATAAAAAATAACAAAA
Source organism: Paraplagusia blochii (assembly GCA_016785265.1). NCBI lineage: Eukaryota > Metazoa > Chordata > Actinopteri > Pleuronectiformes > Cynoglossidae > Paraplagusia > Paraplagusia blochii. The sequence continues at coordinate 4,938 of JAFBJS010000267.1, read as the reverse complement.
GAAAAGTAATAATGGCAACGATCTTTGCAGGACTCGCTCACTTACACAGTGGCGCTGATGTCACAGCCCTGTCCCGCCTCCTGGAGGTTGTAGCTCTCAATGCGGATCAGAGGGAAAAACTTGTCGGTGGTGCTGAGGCAGCAGTCCACGACTACATCAGCTGCAGCAGAAGAAAAGAGGTGCAGATGTGTTAATTGTTCATGTCTTTATTCATATTTTTTTCACTTGATGATTATTTTTAGTGAAATCCCTTCAAAGTTTCCATGGCCCATACAGAAAAAGCCGACGGGCCACATTTGGCCCACTAACCTAAAGTTTGATGTATACACATGATGTATCTACTGTATGACTAAGTTAACTTTTAGTCATTTGTGTTCATATTCTTGGCAGATTTGTTGACATAGACCCATCTTTGTGTTGTTTAAAAGATAAAATCATCACTTTAGACCAGACCTTGGCAAACTAAGGCCCAGGGTCTGAAAGCGGCTCATTGGGTTCTTCAATCTGGCCTGCCAATCGTATATTGTCATAATATATTATGAAAATGGAAAAGGCTAAAACCATTTTTAACACTTTTATTCATTACGTCACACAAATGCTCTATCTACCTGCCCCCTTTGGATCCCCCAAACAAAATAGTATGAAAAAACACTTCTAAATCACTATAAACCATCACACGTCTACAGTGATGGTCCATTCACTACAGACCGAGACAGCTGTTCTCAGTGTTCTCACCTGTGGCAGCAGTGAGCAGGACCGTGAGCAGGAGCAGAGCCAGGATTCTTCTTGAAGATGACATTTTCGGATCTGATTGCAGGTGTCAGTTCAGGATGTCTGCTGGTTCTTCTTCTTCTGGGTTGTTGTCTCTGCTTCTTCTTCTTCTTGACCTGTGCAGGGAAGTGTGCAGAATCTGCTGAACCTCATGTGCTTTTATACAGGTGAAAGTGAGTCAAAGTGAAAGTACGGATCCCGCTGACTGGAAAAGGCGTTCAGCCAAACATGTCTAAACATCTGTCTTGTCAGATTGCCGATCCTACAAACAATGTTGTTTCCCTTGCGGCAAATCCTTTCCCACTTTATTACCAGAACTCATTCCTAGTGGTGATGCAACAAGGAATCGGGCCTAAAAACCACTCAACCTTGACATTGGACTCTAAATCCTGCTTTTTAGTAAATATTACCTTAAAAATAGTGTATTGCATTTTGCATGTAAAAGTGTATTTTGTGCAACATGAAGCAATGAGAAGACTGTGAAAATAAAGTCCTAGAGATCAGAAACAAAGGACAAAAAACTCATTTACAATAAAAACTCACTGTTCGCTACTTTCACTTTTCATCTTACAGGGTTTGGGAACCACTTATGGTCCGATACAGAGGTCCTTGAGAACATCCAGATGCGTAATTTATGAGTACATGAGCCTTGGGTATGTCACTGCCTCGTGTGGTCAGTCTGTGTCACTGAAGCGCAATTGACACAACAACAGATATGCAGCAGGTCCATGTGAGCTTAAACCACAGATCAACTGAGTGAACTTATGCCCTTATGAACTTATGGGAGAGTCAGTGGTTAAAGAGTGTGCAGTGGTTGCACACTGGCATTTCCAAAATTTCCATTTTCTTTTTGTCTAGATTTCTTTTTGGCTTCTTTTCTTCTGTTTTGTGGTCACGGTGTCATGAGAAAAACACTGTTCCCAATTCAGCAGAAAACATCAGTATAAGGGGACGGGGGGAGGAGGGGCAGGATCACTTCCCACAAAATGCTCTACTGTTAACATTCATTCATCTTCTTCTACTTGTCCGTTGCCGGGTAGCAGGGGCAGCTGGCACCACCCAAATTGCATTGCATGCATGTTATGTGGGTTGGGACGGTGCTATGCTCAGAGAACCTCAGTAGCAAACTGGCAGCTGGTGGATTTGAACATGAAGCCCTGCAGGACCCAAATCCCCTTCCTTAACCACTAGGCCACCACTGCCGACTCTACTGTTATCTATTTGTCAAAAAAATAAAGGTATTTGTTCGGTTTTTACCAATATGCCTGCATTGGTTTGGTAACAACATTGTCTGGAAAGTACAAGTCTACTGACTACTGCGTGACATTGTTGCTCAAATGATAACATAAAGCCACAGGGCCAAATGTTGGTCCGCCATGTCAATTTGCATGGTCCCCAGTAGCTTAAATAGCATTTACATTTATCGGACACATTTATAACAACGTTTATAATTCTTGCTGCGGGAGTTAGACGTATCGCGTCTCACCGGATCAGAACTGATCACCCCTGTGAATCACTCATACAGTGAGAATATCATATTGTGTCCATATTGTGGTTCCCCTGGCAAATGCCTTCAGAAACAGGCGCATGCCAACATAGAACCTTCTTGAACCTTCCTCCAGGTACTGAGCCCAATGGAAAGCCCCAACCGCCAACCTGGATTCAATATTGTCCAAGGGGGTGGACCCCTGGAATCCCACACCAGTGATAGAGACATTGACTCTGGGCCAAAGCAGAATTTCTCAACCTGATTTTATTCCATAGCAATGAACAACGTTTGTAACATGGATAAATAATAATCAACGGCAAATATAATTGTCAGTTGGTTATGGAGTAATCACGTCGATACAGTCTTACCGTTACAACCGCCTCTGCAGGAGGAACTCTAGGATGTGGCTCCATTCTCTCACAGAGGTTATGAGATTTGTGTGTGTGTGTGTGTGTATAACTGCATGACATCTCAAGTGTGTGTATGGGACTGTTGAGCAACAGCAGGGAAAGGCCTCCATTCCCGGCAAAGTCACAGATTGTGCCAGATGAGAATTCTATGTGTGCAGGTCTGTGTTTGCATGTGAGGCTGTTGGATTTCTTGTAAAACATAAAACACGTTTTTCCCCTTTGTGATTCCATCCTGAAGTTATATCTCAGTAACGATCTTCCCGCAAAACAAGACGATATGATCCTATCTAAACTGTTTGGTCTTAATTCAACCAGAATGTTGACAAAGTCAGATATATACTGTATATACTAGGACTATAACAAAAATCCTTTGAATTTATGGAGATTCTCAATAATGTAGGTCATGTGTAAACTACTGAGGTTCTATCCATAGATCTTCTTCTTCTTCTCCTTATATTGTATCTTCTACTCTAACTCCAACTACCTCCATGTCCTCTCTCACTGCATCCATCAATCTCCTCTTTGTCTCCTACCTGGTAGCTCCATCTCTAGGATCATTCTTCTTCCAATGAATCCACTGTACCTCCTCTGAACATGACCAAATGTCCCACATTTGCGATATTTCAGCCACTTCTGAAATAACTTTACAACTAACTTTTTTTTAAATAAAACTTACAGCTAAAGCTCCAGGGTTGACCTCCTGAGCAACACTGAAACCCAGATAAGGTATTGGGCTCCTTCCAGTGGGCTCATCACCTGCAGGATGGCTCACAGGGGACTGGTATGGTGCAGTGTGATTTGGGTGGAGGTGTTGAAAACTGCTGTCGCTGCAACCTGGTGATAGATAAGCAGACTAGGGTGGATGGAATTTAATTGCAAACATGTCTTGGTTGTTTGTTGCAGTTGTTTTATTGTGCGCCTCAGCTGAGTCACCCATCCATCCATTTTCACCTGCTTATCAAAGCGAAGCCCAGCTGAAACATTTAAGTTTGTGTAGAACAAATGTGAGTGTGATCCTGAGAAAAATATTTCTGTTTTTTTTCTTTCATTGTTTGATAATAACAATGATCATTGTCTTCTGTTCCTCTTTTCTTGATTACTCCACCATTTCATCTGCAAAGGGCAGTGAAACTGCAACCGCAATGTTTCTCTTTTCCAAGTAATGGATTTTGCAAAGGATGTCATTTGTAAACTGAGACACATGTTTCAGAAAGTGAAACAGCAGCAGATTCTTCAATACAACAATAACACACCAGTCTCATATTGCATCATGGGTATGGTTTAATGTGAAATGACTACGGTACTATTTATTTTACTATTTGATTTTTATTGAGTTCTCAGAAGGCGCTTTTAAATAAAATCTATTATTATTATTATTAACAGAAGCAATAAAATTATCTCATTGAGAGAGATATTCAGAGCAGTCAGCTCCAAACATAGGCCACTGTTGATGAGTCGGAGGGAAGTTGTCTGATTCCTGAGAAAACCAAAACCAGAGTTACTTCATCCTTCCTCTTTGTGTTGTAGATTATTTGGAACTGAGCTGGGAGACTGACAGTCTTGGGTGGCTGAGTATTGGATATGAATGAGTAAACCTTAATTTGCTTGTGAGAACATGAGTGCAAACATGAGCTGGGTGAAGTGTGGTTTTGGACTGACGGAGTTATAATTTATATGATGGATTTTGTGGTGGATTTTTTGGGGAAGTGAAACTCTAGATTTGTCATTCAGCTCAGTGGAAATCACAGCTTTGATTTCTCTTAATAGAACACTTAAGTATTGTTTGATTGTTCAAAGATAATTTCATGGCTTACAGTAAGATTCATGTTGAGGCATGAGGATGCTGAAGAATCTGGGCATTGTTTGTAACCACGGCCTGTTCTGCAGAATAAGACTTGTCTTGACTCATTAGGAAGATATATATTCAATGTTTTCACTGAGAAAAATTGGAAGAGTTCTGTAGGCTTCAAGTCAGCCAACACATAGTCAAGAACTATAGAGAGGTAGACAGATGGATAGATGGATAGACAGACACACAGATAGAGCGATACATGAATGGATAGTAAGACCAGCAAACAGAAAGACACATACAGTGCACAGCAATAATGAGTACACCCTCTTTGAAAAGTTACATTTCATTCAATATGACAAGGAACACAAAACTATATTTCCAAAATGTTCACAGACTAAGTTAAACTCAAGATCTGTTAAGGATTTGAACTTAAAATTAAGGTTAATAATATAACTTAAGTTGTTTTATTTCCGTTT
>JAFBJS010000265.1:388445-417452 GCA_016785265.1 Paraplagusia blochii | reverse complement strand
AGACTGTTCCAAAACCACACCTCAGGCCCCCCAGGCCCCCAGCCCCCCAGCCCCGCTCCCTTTGTCACTCAGGCCAAAATACGGAAAAACCAACCGAGACAACTGTAGAAAGAAACATCTGTAGAAACTTTGTAAACAACAAAAAATAACCAGCACAGCATTGGATCAGGCCTCATATATATATATATATATGTATATATATATATATATATATTTCTTTTTTACTATATACTGTGTTTGTATATATATATATATATATATATATATATATATAGGTAAAAACAGATGGTAAAAAAACAAATTTGCCCCTGAAGATGGAGAATTAATGAAATTAATAAAATATATATAATATATACATATTCAACATTTATATAAATATATATTGCATATATTTTATCAATTTCATTAATTCTCCATCTTCATCCTAATCCGTTACCAAGTCGGGGGGGCAAATGTCTCCAAGACTGCCTCCCAAATCACACTGCACCATACTGTGAGCTTTTAATGCCTGGTTTTTACTAAAGACAAATAATAATGATAATGACAACAACAAAAATATTTGATGAGAGTTTGATTTCAGAAATGATATCCAGCCATTTTCTGTGGTAGAAACCAAAATCTCTTCAGTTCTTACATTAAAGGTTAATACATTGTCCTGCCAAAAACAGTTTTTCCTGTTCATTGTAATCTTCATCTACAGTACGTTTAGTGATACTAGACATCAAAAATAAAAAGGAAATTGAAGAAAACAAGGGTGGTCTAATATTTTTTTTCCCATTTCATAAATGTTGCCAAAGCCGACAACTTAAGACAAGAATGTAAACTCGGAGGTTAGAAATGATTGTAAACTCTTCACACTGGCTTTTGCCCCGGCCATAAATTCTCCACAGTGGTTTAGTTTCATCAAAGGCTTTTTAAATGTGAACCAAAGAGAATGGTTTCATGACAAATGGTGGCGGGTTAATGTCCAGCCGCACAGCATGCAAAACAGTAAAATGGGACAACATTTGGTGTGCAAATCCATCAGTCCATTCAAATAGTGTCACACAGAAAATGCAGTTAACATGAGGGGGGAGGGAGGGGGTGAGTGAGGGGAGAAATTAGAATATCTTTTTTCAAGGCGGTTCAGTCGCTCACAGCAGCAGGACATGAAGCCACTGACTCTGAGGTGCATGTTAACGCCGTGACGATGAGAAGTGCCAGGGTTTTCCCACCTGCATGTCGAGCAGATGTCAGTGAGCTAAGCGGTGGAACCTGTCTTTTTCTGGATCTATTCTCCGACTTTAATCCAGGAGACCGTCACACCCACTCTGCCATTGTGCAGCTCAAACCTTTCCATGCATGACGGAGCGTATGTGCTTAAGTCCATCACCCTGCAAACCCAGATGGTACGAAAAAAATGCCTGTGCAGAGGTGCAAACAGCAGCGATGTGCACGCCTGCGATGTCTTGTTGGAGAATTCGCAGCTAAAAGTTGTCCCTGCCTGTGAATCTGATCAGTTGAAAGAGTTTTCTCGTCAGATTCTACCTTCATTTATCAAAACCAATCAAAGAGCAATGTTTTTTTTAATTTATTATGTACTTTCGTTTGTTTGTTTCACCCATTAGAAATAATTATTGTTTGTCCAAAACTCACTACACCTATAAATTTCTTTTTCTTATTGTCTTAGCAATCGCATGTATAAAATGTTAGTTATTCTTTACAATTAGGGACGTCCGTCCATCTGATATTATTGGCCGGAAATGAGCAAATTTTTTTTTTTTTGAAAATCTGATGCTGCAATGCCCAGGTCCTTGCATATGTCAGAGTCAGTTAATATTCAGTATTGGAAATTTAGTCTTTAGACAAAGCTAAGGTGAAGGGACAGGTTTACAGGACAGTTGTGAGACCAGCCATGATGGATGGATTAGAGACACTAGGAAAAGGTAGAAGACAGGAGCTGGAGGTGGAGGAGTTAAAGATGCTGAGATTCTCTTTAGGACAGACAAGGATGGACAGGATCAGGAAGGAAGGAACACAGACAGGAAGCTTTGGAGAAAAAGAAGCTAGAGAAGACAGATTGAGATGGTTTGGACATGTTCAGAGGAGGGACAGTGTAGACATTGGTAGAAGAATGATCCTAGAGATGGAGCTACCAGGTAGGAGACAAAGAGGAGATTGATGGATGCAGTGAGAGAGGACATGGAGGTAGTTGGAGTCAGAGTAGAAGATACAGAAGACAGGGGGAGATGGAAGACGCTTATTCGCTGTGGCAACACCGGAGAAAAGGGACAAGCCGAAAGGAGAAAAAGAAGACAATATCGGCAAAAGTTAATATCCGTCAAAGACGTCAAAGATTGGACCATCTACGACTATTCCCTTCAATCATTTTCAAGTTACTGTTAACAAAGATTTCTTTGTTTAAATACAGTTCAAAGATCATTTATTCTCCCATGTCCAGCTGAGGACGTCAATCTCAGTAGTTTTAGCACATAGACTTGGTTTTCATTTATACTTTTAATCTCTGCTGAGACATTTCCCCGACAAACAGCGCATTAAATCAGGCCGTATTAGAAAAGAGCAGTCGTAAAATAGAGTCAACAGAGAAGTAAAAAAAAGTGTCTCATTTTGGACGGACTTTCACCTGCACCTGCACGGAAAGAAATCCATCCCGACAGCATTTCTGATGAAAGAGATTATCAGCATTGTTCAGCTGTGTTTCCTATTATCTGTCTTTTCTATGGCTCGCTCACTTACTCATAAAGTCTTTTTTTCTAAAGCTGACCCACCTTCAACCCTTTTTTTACACCTAGGCCTCATTTTCTTTTGCCACAAAGGCGATTTGTCAAACGGCGCTCAGACTGCCAGGAAAATAAATCCATATTAATGGCACATAACGCATGGATGCTGGAAAACAAGAAACAAAAGATTTTCCTTTTCAACATCTGTGTGTCTTGAGTATTTCTTTAAAAAAAAAATGTATTAAATTGGTAAATGGGGGGTTTAGGCTGAGAAAACACATTATTTTGTTTTCTCTGTTTAATTACGACAATTATGTTGGCAGCAGATCATTGGATGATTGTGTTCACAAAGGCAAAGATATGTTTTGTTTGAGTGCCTGATTGCCTTCACACAAGATGTGGCTTGTATTAGGTTTTGCCATAAGTACAGATAATCCACATGTGTCAGTGATTGAGGAGGAACAAATCCCACAGTAACAGACACACAGGTGGCACCGTAAAGAAACAGCATACCAGTCTGTGAGTCTCTTTCTTGCTCGCTGGCGTTCTCGGACGAAGGCTTTATCTGCCGATGCTACGTTCACAGGTCACTGGGCTCAGTGGGAAAATCACTCTGGTGAATCACGCTTCCGTCGAGTCCTAGTTTATTTCTGGTGGGAATTATATTAGTGTCTTTACGGTAACGTAGAAAAATAATAAAGGGTTCATCAGTCAGTAAATGTTTTTTTTTTTTTTAATAAACCTGAATAATGTCACAGATCTAGTTATGTTCTTCACAAGATGGCTGCACCCCGGTTTAGGTGGGTTAGCTAAACCTGGACAAACTAAGGTACGGGGGCCAGATGCGGCCTGTTGGGCTTCTCAATCTGGCCCATCAAATCTGCCCAAATTATACCACGATTGTGTATTATCACATCCGCCTTTTTCGTCAAATACCAACACTTCGCCAATAGATGCTAGCCCTTAGTCATACACATAGTTAGTACACATCATTAGTCATCGTTCTTACAAATGCTCCAACTATCTGCACCTGTCACATGTCGCTTTGACGTCCCCGACCCTAGCGATTTAAAATTCACTAAGAAGAACAAGTTACGTTAAGCTCACGGCAAAATGTACATCGCAAAAAATCTGTTCATTATTAATGGCTAGGGATGAAAATATATATCGGTTTATGAGTGGGTTGCCGTTTGACACATGACTGTTCGAGACCAATCGAGTATTCGATTGATCACATGGTTTTATTTAACGTGAACAATGGACCAAATGGATTTTAAACAGTGCTTTATGCAGTTGATGGAATGAGTTGAAACAAAGAATTACGGCAAACTAAAATATTGGCAATAAAAACTTTACGTTTTGCATTTACGACATGGAAATTCAGGATCAATCAGGTTAGCGGAAACAAAAAAAATGGGTCTGGACTTGGGTCCGGAGGTTCGACTCCACCAGCTGCCAGGTTACCACTGCCCTGAGCAGGCGCTCAAGGCTGCCCACTGTCCACTTTGGGCCACAGGTGGTACTCAAATTTGTGTCATGGGCCAGGTCACAATCCAAGGATTGAGTATTTATGTGAACAAAGATGACTGATGAGTAAAGTATTGGTTCAAGGTCAAATACTCACATTCAATGTTGGCTTTGTATGGAAACGACAGCAAGATAATGATTCTATTAATTACCAGGATCATTTGGACAAGTTTCACGGACTGGATTAAAAAGCCAGACGGGCCGCCTCCGGCCCCCGCACCTTAGTTTGACCAGGTCAGTTTGGGTTAAATACATTCTGCCATGTTTCCTCCACCTTTCTGGTGGTTCCCACAACCCCACTTCAAAACTGGTTCGGAGGGTTTGGATTCCCGCCCCATGCAAACTATCTTTAGTCCGTTTCATGTTCTAGCGGTTGGACAGCGAGAGTCCTGGGTTTGATTCCTGGTCCTTGTCATGAGCAGCCTGCTGTGAACACAATCATTCCTCAAATTGGAACCATTCAAGTACAACCATATTTTGGCTACACAACCAACATTTGTCCAAAGACACACACTTCACCCGTCGGATCATGATCCGGTTTGAGGAGTCAAACTCCATGACACCAGTTGTCCTCCTGTGTGCACATTTCAGACCTGAACCAACCATCCGGGAAGACGCTGCGACAACAAATAGTATTTTGAAAAACCAATATAAATATTTGCTGCAATTACTTTTAATAAGACCTGACAGTCAAGGGTGTGAATGGAACATTCATAACAGCTTCAAATCCTGTCGAAGGATAAACATGATTTTTAATGTCTCGTCCATTCATGTACGGCCGGATCACGGTAACTATCGACAGAGAACAAAGAACAGGCTATCCCGATATTCTTTTTTTTTTTTTTGGTTTCGTGACCGGTGGGGAAGTTACTAAACTTGGGCAAGTTACGAAACTAGTAAAGCCCCACGCACACGGGGAGGATTTGGCGCGCGCCGATTGCACAGCGCCAGATTCTCATCGTGTGTCGTCCATTTGTCACTTGAGGCCGTGAGCAAAATATAGATCGTGCTCGATTTCTCTTGGCGAACATCGTGTGCGGGCTACGTGAGCATCTTTCTCACTACAAATGATTTGTGTGCATGCGTTACAATGACGCAACAAGATGGCAACCAGCAGCGACTTATTGAAAGAAACGATATTGGAAGACAAATTCGTGGATCTTCGGCAAGACCATCCATGTCTGTATAATATTCAACGACAACAACAACAATAACAATAACAATAAGAGTATCTCTTCGTCTTCAGATTCTGCAATTGTAACTTATCACATGACCTGGGACTAGTGAGACGTGAGCAGAATACTCCCCGTGTGCGTGGGGCTTCAAGTAAAAAAGTAACTTTTTTACTTTACTAGTTACTGCTCTGAAAAAGTAACTAGTTACGTTACTATTTACTAAATTATAAAAGTAACTAATAACTAGTTACTTTACTTTATATAATAATAAAAACACATAAAAAAAGTTATGCGTTGTGTTCTGTAGCAACTATCATAATGAAATGTATTGGAGCAATAAAAACAAAATTTTTGTTGACTGTTTCCCTATAAGGCGAGAAGACCCGCCCTGGTCTCTTTCTGATTGGCTTAGCCTGAAAAGTTTACCTATGTCAACCAATCATTGCGCCTTTTCAACGCACTCGCCTCTTTGTTGTCAGCCATAGGACAACATGACAACAAACAATCTTTTTAGTTTATCTGGAGGTGCCATTGTGGTCAGACGTACAGAGGTGTTTAATTATTCTGATAAACATTGTAATGTAATGTTTTGTTGTCTAATTGTCGCCCAGACATTTGTTCTGTAACTGTTGTTAGTTTAAAAGGTTTATTAATCCAATCAGTAAGTCAAGTTATAAAAAAACAAAGACAGAGGTGGAAAAAAAGAGCTAGCCTGTCCTCACTGAGGTGGCTCGGATCGCGAATCACTACTTGGAAGTCTGTGACTCATTACGACAGAAATCTGTCGTCTCCTCTGGTAAAACAAAATGGAAAAAGTTCAACATTGCAACGTACAGATGCAAACACACGTCTCTGCAGTTCACAGGCAGAGCTTTTAGAGACATGGCAGGAGTTTGACAGCTGAGACAACAACGTGCTGCTCAAACATACGAGGGGAAGCGGGGTAAATGCCTGTATCTTCCTGCTCAGGAATCAGAGGATTTAGTCGGCGGTGAAAGGCTGACAGCAGTGAAAGAAAAAACCCTGTTGGTGCCACTGAATAATTGTAAAACCTGTGGTTGAACCTGTGATCATGACTCAGTGTTTATGAAGTAAAATATCATTTTGCTGCAAAGTACAGTAGATTTAACCTTTTTGTTGACCTCCCGGTCCCAATTATTTTGGTTAAATTGTTATTTTTTTGGGCATAAACTCAATCCTGTCGTGTTAAGTAAATTACAGGATGACATTAGGCTAATGGTGTGATAAAATTCTTGGAGATCTACAAGTGCGTGGCAAGTCAAACAGCTCTGCTCTTGTTTGTTGTTGCGCATGACGCAAGAAAAACAACTTGGAGTCTGGTGGAATTTAGTGGAACTTACCTCTGAGAAAACAATTCATGCATTGAGCTGTAAGATGACGAATATCTAATATATCAAAATTATTTATTCTGATTAATGACATGAAGACTTTTTGGACCTTATCATTACTTGGCACTTGGCGGATTCAAGGCTGGAACCCTTTCGGACCCCAGTGCAGTTTCTCAACCACTAGGCCACCATTGCCCTAAATGAAGATACAGGTAGTCTTCACAGCAACCACCCAAATCCCACTGCTCCATACTGTCAGCCTTCCTGTGGGTGGTGAGCCCACAATATGTTATGAAGATCGGGACGGTGTTATGCTCAGAACTCCTCAGTGTCAACCTGGCAGAAGACTTGAACCTGAAGACTTGTAGACCCAAGTCAGGAAGCAGACTTGGGTCTACAAGTCCTCTAGGCCTAATTTTATTCAGTTAGTTATTATTTTTTCAATTATTATAAAGAGAATTACAGTATCTTAAGTTGGTGGCAGTGGTGGCCTAGTGGTAAAGGAAGCACACTTGGGTCTGCAAGGTTTCAGGTTTGAATCCAGCAGCTGTAATACTAACAACTAACATACATTTACAATTAATATAACAGAAATAGGGGTGACAGTGGTTGCCTGGCAGTTAAGTAAAAGGACATGGTTCCAGTCCACCGGCGGCCATGTTGTCACTGAGGTGCTCTGAGCATAGCACCATCCCGACCCACATAACCTCCACCCACAGGAAGGCTCTCAATATGCTGCACAATGAGTGATTTGTGTGGCGCTAGCCCGTCAACGGACAAGCAGATGAAGATGAATGAATGAATTATGTTAATTTCTGCTAAATTCTAACCGTCACTGAGGTTCTGACTCCACCTGTTACAAATACAAACCCTAAACTTTACCTAAAGTTACTTTACAGATGCTTTAAAATTATGTTTTATAGACAGGCGGTGTTTATAAGACTCTCGGCCTCCCATCATGAGGCCCAAGCTACAGTTAGCTTATTGCTAACTTATATTCTGCAAGAGACTGTGTTTAGTCTGGAAATACCCTGAAAGACATCAATCGTCTTTCCATGTTAACAATAGAGAAAATAATTCACAACTTCAGCCAAGTCAGAGAAGCTCACACAAACTCAACCCTGCTGTCGAGACGCAGAAAAATGAATCCGTGTCAGTGAAGTAGAACAAAATAAGGTTGGTCTCCGCTCCTACTGTTGAACCTTCTCCAATCTGCGCTCTCATTGTGCAAGTAAAGATCTTTTCAGGTGCAGGCAGGGTAGAAACGCACATGTATGAGTGACGTGGCCCCTCCGCAGGCTTAGCCATCTGTGAAGTGTTGAAATATAGACCTGAAAAAAAAAAGCCCAACTGACATGTGGGCTCTGACATTTGCAACCGGGCATGACTATAATTGTGAGAGCTCTGATACAGATACTGTCTCTCTGTCAGGTAAAGGGTGGGTCACTCACAATGAGTCAGAGGGAAAAAAAAAAAAAACTCTGAAATTGCTCTTAATGTTGTGAAAGGTCATTGATGACTAATTTGAGCATATGTGAGAGCAGGGATGACCTTAAAGCTGTGTCTCTCAAACGCTTCTTTCTGCGGAACCATATTTTAAATGTCATTAACCCTTAGTGTTCCAAGTCAATAAAAGTTAGTCGCAACTCAATGATCAAGTGAAAGCTGAACAATTTGTATTAATGAAAGTTTAAACAATGAAACATGATATGAGATGAAAAAAAAAAAACTCAAAGCAACCCAATCTTTGGGGGAATTATCCCCGAAAAGCAGTGGTTCTCAACTGGTGGGTCCTGACCCAAAAAGTGGGTCACGGAACTGTTCTGAATCGGTCGTGAACAGGTGGTCACAAATCAGCTAAATAATGTGAATCTGGAGTTGAGCATGTGTTATATTTTAGAAAATTGGAAATTTATTTAAAATATATATATATAATAAAATTTGTTAAAGATAAACAAAAATATAAATAGTGTTAAATATGAAATAAATAAAAAATATAAAAATAATTAAAAATCATTGAAATTTATTATGGAAAATGTGCTGGGCAGTTGGTGGCCTAGTCATTAAGAGAGCAGACTTGGGTCTGCAGGGTCCCCGGTTTGAATCCCCCTACTGCCAAGTTACTGCTGAGGTGCCCTGAGCATGGTCCCCCCACACTGCTCCCCTGCTCACTACAATGAAGGGTTAAATACAGAGGCATAATTTCCCAAAGGATACTCACTAGGGATTAATAAAAAGTTCTAAAATCTGTACTGTTCTCATACACGTCCTGCACCAATCTAACATACTTCTCTGCCACTCCTGACTTCCTCATACCAAACCACAATTCCTCCCTTGACACCTGGTCATAGGCCTTTTCTAAATATGAAGATGAAGATGAATGAACGAATATCTAGGCAGAATTTTATTGTGGTGTGGTTTTGTAACTTAATTCGAAGTTGAAAAAAGAAAATGTAAATATCAAAATAGACAGAACAAGATAGCCCAGAATCAAATGTTTAGTTGTCCCCATTTGCACCTGTCATATATTTTATCTGTAGATTGTTTTCTTTTAACTGGGTTGACAACAATGCTCTGTTATGTGCGTCATCCCTGTCACAGCGTTAACAGCTCAATAACGATGTGGCATGGGTCAAAAGAGAGGAAACATCATGGAGAGGCCAAGGACATCACCGCCTCAAAAAGATCTACTAACTATTCAGATCACACACATGGTGGACACACTGCGTAGCCTAAGTTTGGATCAGGCCAACCGTTCAGGAGTTTGCATCTTCACCAAGTCTGTGCTGCTGCTAATGCAAACAGAAAACCTCACTGTGTCCAGGTGTCCTCAGCCGGGAAATACAAGAGGTTTTTATTAAATACTACTAAGAATTGGATTGGATTGGTATTTGCAGTTACGCCAATTGAGTATGAGTATCAGATAACGTATCAGGTCATCTGTATTTAATGTGATTTGATATAAGACTGGGAACCCGACCATAAACAGATCAAACCTGTTCCCATTATTAAAAACCTTTGGGCTGTGACATTTCAATGGGTGTTTACTGTTGTACTTTGGACGTAATTACAAAAGAATAACAACTTCAACTCTTTGATAAAAGCCTCATAAGTGTTCTACAGTAGTTGGTTACTAACGTCTTAGCAAAATACAATTAAAATATGTGATCGTGAGCAGGGAGAAAACTAAGGCCCGGGGGCTAATTGCAGCCCATTCAGGTGTGTAATCCGGCCCTGCAAAAGTTGCCCAAATTCTATAACTGGTTTGTACGATTATATTTCACTGTAATGCCCTGTCTGATGGAGAAGGTGGTGAACTTAATTGTTGGGGAGTATACCTCGGAAAATTATGGCTACATCAGTAGTACAGCACCAAACAAGAGATAAATACAATAAGAATAAATACTAGCATGGGTAGAGTTAGTACGTAAAACTGAACAATGCGCAGCGCTTATATTAACCTATGACAATAGCAATAATACAACTGAGTTAAGTTATTTTTGCATTATATTATTATCTATCTTAGTGTATATATGAGCATACCTACATACACATGTACATATATATATATCCACATGCATTAACACCCAGATATGCATATGTATGCACATATACATAAACATATATAAGCATATACCTAATGTCCATACAGTATATTGGTTACATATACATGCAAATACACACACATGCCACCTGAGCCCACGTAGATCCATGACATATGTATGTACAAATATAGATATATACACACGTGCATGTCAATACATCGTGCGGAACTAGCACGTGCATCCTGCCGCACATATATACATGCATAGGCAACATATACTTAGGATATAATAGCAGCTGTATATAAAATATAATAATAATATAATGAATAAAAATAATAACGAAAAATATTATAGCAGTGTAGATCAAGTACACTTGCCGCAAAGTCTGTTTCACTTCCTGGGCCGATGCTAACATCAGGATACTTCATTTAGCGATGAATTGTGGAGTTGTGTTGTTACAATGGATGTTGCCGAGTATAAACCTCAAACTATAAATAACAGTTTAACAGTTTCCAACGCTTGTATCAAAATGAAAGACACCTGTAACCAGTGTAGGTGTCGTCACTACGTATTTAAAGTGAAGCGTTCAAATTCAAATGTCTAATTTGTTTTTTTTTTTTGTTTAGAGAGAGCCGTTCCTACCTGGCACAGACTCAGTACAATGCGCAGTGCACTTTATTTGCCTTGGCTGCAGCTCTGCTCGCTGGTGAAACTGTCGTGGCTACATCTGTCATCTGTGACTCACTGTGTGTCGCACACAGAGATAGAGGCAAATATATTGGAAAAATGTAGCTGGTTAAATATATATATATATATATATTTATATATACATAAGAAAATATATAACAAAATTCAGCCAACTGTCATTTTTTTGAAAATGTATTCAAAGCAAATCACTTAATAACAACTTTTAAAAATTTGTTAAAATTGGGGCAGCAGTGGCTTCGGAAGCGGACTTGGGTCAGTAGGGTTCCAGGTTCGAGTCCCCGAACTGCCAGGTTACCATGGTACCCACACACTGGGCACTCAACTGTTCACTTTGGTGATGGGTTAAATGCAGATGTCACTTTTTTCGGTGTGGATTTCTCACAATTTCTCAATGACGAGAAGTTTCCTTAAAAACAATTTTTATAAATTAGACACAGAAGGTGATAAGAAATGCAGAAAACACCTATGTGTAACTTTTATTTGTGTGGTTATTGATTTATTTTTGTGTGTTTTACTATTTTATTTCTGTGAAAACTGATCCATCTGAATGATGACTTCACCGCAGCGTTCTGAACAGAAGTGTTTAGAACATAATTATTAAACACATAAACAACTGGTGGATGTGACCTCCTCTCCTCCCACATTATTATCATCATCTACAAACAACTTAATCATCAATCCATGTTGTTATTGCTCTGTGTTCTGTTTTTATATTGTGTTTTCATTGGTATGATATGTTAGTTCTGTCCTTTTAATCCTCTAATTTAATATCATTCCAAATTGTCTACGGAAAACATCATTACGTTCCACGGTGGAGCTGATGATGATCATGACTATGACCAGATTATGAAGATTATGGATTGTTTGGGGATTGTTATCAGTTTTAACGGTAAAACGTGAGGTCAGGAAATGTTAAAAAAAAGTTTAATGGTAGTTTCTCTGATTTTACATCCCCAACAATGTTTGGACGAAAACAATATAATCGGAATATTTTTATAAAAACGACAAAAACATTATAATTTTAATATTTTTATATAAAATGATGTGTTTTCAAAAGGCAGCATGGAATATTTTTAATATGTTTAGTTTTACATTGAGATGTTCATTTGTTGTTTTAAAAAAATAATACTTTAATCAACATTACAGCTAACTTTTATGAAGCATTTCTTAAATTTAAATATTTTCTTGACATGGGAGGTTATTAGTATCGTATTAGTATAGTTAATCAATTATTGTCATGGCTACCTTATATTTATCAATAAAACCGCTCAGCTACAGACGTGTACAGAAAATGTGTTCAGCAGCCAAGTGTCTACAAATGACATATACATAGGCAATTATTAGGTTATATATGTTGTTAGTGACAAAGAAAGCAAAAAGAAAATAACGCTGCTGTTTTTACATAATTCATGCAGCAAAGCTGGCAAACTGCTGGTCCGCAGCAGCTTCACGTTGTGATGTTCTGTCCATGCTTGGTTTCGTGTTTATTTCCTTGTGCTCACAAAGGTGTCTTCTAAAAACAATCCATTCCACAGAACAAATTCAAGGTCTGAGACTCGGTAAGTTAACAGATCCAGTAACAACCGACTAGAACAACTTCTCGCTCAGCTCCGTGTCTGTTTGTTCAGTTAACAAAATGACATTTTGTTAAAGCGTTGTTTACTGAACGTAAAAAAAAATAATAGTCGCAGCGTTTTATTTAACGTTTTAACGTGATATAAAAAATTACTTTCATATAAAACTACTTTTTTAGTTTTTTTTTTATCAAAACATGTAAAAAAAAAAAAAAAACAACTCAACATACAATGCCCTGCACTTTAACAACACCAACTTCCACATCGGCCCATTTCTAAGCTGCGATAATTGCCGGCGTTAACCTTCAGATGCGCAGACCATATTTTTAATCCACCTGCACAAACACAGAGATAAAAGGCTCGTGATCAAATATTATGCTGTAAATGCTGTACAGATGCCAGATACTGATTCAAAAGTAAACAGTCGCAACTGTAGCACTGTGTTCTGGTACTTAGCAGAGAACAAATAACTCCACTGTCATTTTTCCATATTCCGCACAATTATAAGTGTTCCTTTAAACAATTACTGAAGTCAACTGATCCACTTTTAGCATGTATTTTTTTTTAAAAAGTATCATGAGGCAATTATTTCAACAAACATCAAACATCAACAACAGGTTTTTGTTTTTTTTTGCAAGGTGTTTGTGCACGTAGTGCAATTTATTGCTGTTATTCTTGCTGCTAACCTTCCTTGTCTTATTTATATTAATGGGTTCTTAATGTTCCCTTTGATGACATGTTAAGAGAAGAGACGGCGATTTTATTGGTAGAAGAATGCTAGAGATGGAGCTACCAGGTAGGAGACAAAGAGGAGATGATGGATGCGGTGAGGGAGGACATGAAGGTAGCTGGAGTTAGAGTAGAAAATACAAAAGACAGGGTGAGATGAAAATTGTTGACTCAATGTGGCAACCCGGAAAACGAGACAAGACGAAAGGAAATGAAGAAGAATGCTAGCTAGCTAGGTAGGTAGGTAGGTAGGTATTGTGGTTAAGGAAGCAGACTTGGATCTGCAAAGCTTCAGGTTCTAATCCACCATTTATCAGGTTGCCACAAAGGTTCTCTGATCATAGCACGGCCCCGACTCACATAACTTTCAGTGGGCTCACCACCCGCAGAAAGGCTAACAGTATGTTGCAGTGCAATTTGAGTGGCAGTCATGGAAACTGCTGCCACCGCGTCGCAGATGAATAAATGAATATGAATAAATAAATGAATGCAAAAGTGTATATTTTCTGTTCTCATACATGTCCTGCACCATTCTAACATACTTCTCTGCCACTCCTGACTTTCTCATACAAAACCATGAATCATCCCTTGGTACCCTGACATAGGCCTTTTCTAAATCTAAAAAAAAAACAATGCAGCGATCTCTAACCTTCTCTGTACAAATATTACATCTGTGCTATTGTTTCAACCGTACTGTTGATCACACATCTCTTCCTACTTAGAGCAGAAGATACAGACGTGAGATACAGGGTGAGAAACAGGGTGAAATAGAAAATGGCAATCCTTAAATGGGGGAAAAGCCTAAAGGATAAACAAAGAAAAATCAAGAATTTATATAAAACTCAAATTTAAAAGACGGTTTAAGTCCATGGGGGTTTTCACATGCACAGAAACTAGGTTAATAATCTATTTTATTATTTGGTTAATAATAATCACTTAATTGAAAACCATGATCAAGATATTTTGCACTAGTTTTTAACTTTTTTACTTGTTTTTTTTATATATATAATAAGTTGATTTACTAAGATCAGTCTTCTGGGACTTTTCATTATTTCCAAAGATTGCTCCTGACTTGTGTGTGAAGGGAAGAACATGTAGGAAAACAAACCCCCCTGCGTTTTATCACTGCTGGTTTCCTGTTGTTTGTTTTGAAGATTAAGTTGGAGATCCAGGACTTAAAATCCCACAGAGCTCTGGAGAACTTTAGCACAGAGGGATTGGACTACACCCGGCAAACACTAGAGACCTGCAGCAGCAGAAGAGAAAGAAAGGACAGAAGGTTTTAGGTTCTACCACTGTTTCCTTGAAAACGTTCACACTCACGACTATGACTTTACATATCAGGACTTGGTTATTGCAGACGCTCGGGTTACATCCTAGAGTTATGATGACGCCCTATAGTTTGCATGCTGAAATCACAGGAAAGCCTTTGTCTGGAAAATATTTACATCTCTTAACACAGCTGGCTTGCCCAATCACAGGCACAAAAACAACAAAGAAGGGAGGTAGGAAAACAACCTGTTACCACTAAAGAGTCTTTTAGTGTCGGACGTCAAAACACATGGACAAGATAGGGCTTAAAAATAAACTGAGGTCAACTTTGAATATGAAGAGGAATCATTGTTTGCTTTAACAGTTTGGCTGAGTAAAGACCAACATTCCACTATAACACAGAGAAAAATAAAAGTAAAACGCCAGCATAGATAATATGCATCAATATAAACTAACATGATACATAAATTTACAATAAATGTGATAGTAATAGGGGCGACATTTGTGGTCTGGCAGTTTAGGAAATGGAGATAGGTCTGCAGTGACTCACCGCCCACAAGAGGGCTAACAGTATGGGACAGTGTGATTTGGGTTGCCGGACGTGGAGACTGCTGCCCCATGTGACCGGGTAACGGATAAGAAGGTGAAAATGTATGAACAAGTATATATATATTAATTTATATTGTATCTGTACTGTTCTTAGACATATCCTGCACCAACATAACATACTTTTCTGCCACTCCTGACTTCGTCATACAAATCCCCAATTTCTCCTTTGGCAGGAAAAGGAAAAAATTGATGTGAATATCTAAACAGATAGAGCAAAGTAGCACATTCAGAGCATGAATGAATAAACGACAATAATATATATGCATATATATATGTTTGTTGATATTATATTATATGTTCCTGTAATTAATAACATTAAATAACTGTTTAATGGATATTTTTTAGACCAAAACATCCAAAATAGAAATTTCCTCTTCAGTATTTTACTGTAACCGATAAGAACATGAAAATGTATGAACAAGTATGTATGTTTTTTAATTTATATTTAATATCTGTACTGTTCTCAGACATGTCTTGCACCGACATAACATACTTTTCTGCCACTCCTGACTCCTGACACCCTAATTTCTCCTTTGGCAGGAAAAGGATAAGTGAATGTAAATATCTAAATAGATATAATAAACGATATATATATATATGTATATATATATATATATATGTATATATATATAATTTATGACATAAAATCACTGTTTAATGGATATTTTTTAAACCAAAAACATCCACAATAGAAATGTCCTCTTCAGTATATAGACTTTGCCATACATGAACAATAGGCCCTTATAAAGCAGAGGTATGTAGTGGAGGAGGTGTGGCCCCTCAGGTGCTGTGGAGGTAATACTCTCCTGAGGTGACTCATTCTCACACACACCTTAAACAGTGCACATGGTGCTCGCTCGTCCAAACATCAACTCGTCCTGCCACCGCACTGCGGGACTAGAGCATTTAGATTTTTTGGATTTTTTGATTAACATTACTTCAGTTTTTGGAGCTGGACTGAAAGAACGTGAGTCTTGGACAGGAGCTGAGATATTTCACAATCTCTTTGCAGTAAATTCATTTGCAGGCTTCTTTACTTTGAGTCGGCAATGACAATGCCGGTGGTGAAAATGAAGAAAGACTCTCCAGCAGAAACTCTGTCCGACTCCAACACTGCACCACAGACCGAGGAGCAGCCCAGAGGTCGCAGGAGGAAGAGGCCTCTCCAACGAGGGAAACCTCCTTACAGCTACATCGCTCTCATCTCCATGGCCATAGCCAACTCCCCTGACCGCAAACTGACACTGGGGGGCATCTACAAATTCATCACAGAGCGCTTCCCCTTCTACAGAGACAACTCAAAGAAGTGGCAGAATTCCATTCGCCATAACTTGACTCTTAACGATTGTTTCATCAAGATCCCACGAGAACCAGGGAGACCGGGTAAGGGCAACTACTGGGCATTGGACCCGAACGCCGAAGATATGTTTGAGAGCGGCAGCTTCCTGCGACGGAGGAAGAGGTTTAAACGCTGTGACTTGACCACTTACGCCTCCTACGTGCACGAGACGCCAGTTTTCTCTCCGGTCCAGATCGGCAGGTCTTATTCCAACGCGGTTTACCCCAACATGACAGTGAGTCCTACATACGGGCAGCAGATTCCACCCAACTACTATCCATCCTCCTCGCCCTCTGGGTTTGGACCAGCTCAGACCCGAATGTTCAGCATTAACCTCGTGGGTCACCCGTCTACGGCCAGCATGCTGGGTGGTCAGGGAGCAGAGGTGATGCAGCAGCCCAGCAGGAGCCCAGAATCTCTTCACAACGGATCCAGTCAATGCAACCTCTCAACCCCAGCATTCCCCAGTCAACACTGTGGAGGAGCCCGGTCCTCCACGCATCCTGGGTTCACCTACTCCGGGCCAAATGTCCACTCTCACCACAGTGCCCACCAGGGCTCATATGGACAGGGCCATGCCCAGGCGTACACAACGGGACGTCTTCACGCCTCGGCCCACGGAGCGGCCGAGTCTCTGGACCATTACGGCAGGCTCTCTCCGGTGCAGCTGGGTTCCCTGTCGCAGTATAACAGCACCGCATGTCCGATCAGCAACACAGGGAGTTACCTGAGACACCCAACATACCCAGGTAACTTAGATCGGTTTGTGCCGGCTATCTGAAACAGCAGCAAACTTCAGAGACTGACGGCAGCAAAGAGTGAGCCCGACAAGACTTGAACTGCTCATCTGTTGTGGACAGGCATGAAAAAACTTTTTTCACAATCCAGACATTTTCTGAAGTGTTGTCTTGACGTCGCTTCTGTCTCTTTGTTAAAGGCCAAACTCAAAAACAGGCCCCTTTTTTTGAGGGATGTTGATTATGACCCGAATAAAAAAAAAAAGTTGTTTACGTTGTAGTGTTGATCCTGATCATCGCTTAAGTGAATCGACCAAGTGGCACTGGTGCAGGTTTGCCCTTCCTGGGTGTTTTTCTCTGGTTTCAACTTTTAAGATGGATTCCTATTCTTAGACTTAAATGTCAAAACCTCTGGAGGTGATAAGAATGTCATATCTTCTAACTTCTGTGTAAGCTGTGTTTGACAGAAAATGTTCACTAAACAGGCTGGAGTCTTGGACCATTAAATTATTGATTCTTGACCATAGAGCTTTTTGTTTGACGTCCCCTGAATAAAGACCGTCGGGGTTTGTGTTTCCATGTACTTTGTTACTTTCAGCGTAATAAAAACTAGGACAAAAATCTGAAAAGAGTGCATTTTTCGTTGCATCTGAATTCACAAAAACATTTTGATATTTGTGTTGAAATATTATTTAAAGCCAAAAAAAAAACATTTCAATCACATGTTTGTAAATGCTTATCAAAACTGCTGAATGAATGAGTGAACAGGACCAGAGTTTTTCCCCGTGTTTACGTTGCTTTCTACACGGTTTCAGTTCAGCTGGTTTGAAGTGTTGTCTGGAGCCGCAGTATTATCACCAACCGTGACTGGTCGCAATTATCGTGCCCAGACACAGCACTCGGGAAACAGCCTGACATGGTCGTCTCTCCACCACATCATTTGACTTGTGTTATACAAATGAGCGGCAGCTCTTCTAATATATTTGCTAGTTTTTTTTTTCATTTGACAAAAAAACATAAATGAAAAAAAAAAACCTATAAACGTGATTGGATATATTTTAATTCTAAATACTCAACTACATATATTCATCTAAAATCTTGGTTTTTTTTTACCTTGTATACAAGGGTATTTTTGCATGTTGTATATATAATATATATATATATATTTTTTTTTTACCCCAGATGTGTGCAGAATATGCAAAAATCACAGCAAAGAAACCTGAAAATTAAGAAACATTAGATTTATTTTACAAGTAATGTCAACATAATAATAGACGTAATAATAATAATAATAACAATAATAAAAAATAATAGTAAAATTGTACATCAGCCAATGTATTCAACAAGCTGTTGAAGTTGTTCACAATTCTTCACCAACTCTGGCAAAGCCATCAGTGTCTGTTTGGAGGGAAATAAAACAATTAATTACGTTTTTAAACGTGTCTTTAAAACTGGGAAATTGAGAATTATTAAAAACGTTACCTCTCTGACTTTATTTATCATGTGGTTTAAAATCTGTAACTCGTTCTCACTTTTCTGCTGGTTGATCTGATGGATCATTTGCTGCAAAAATGTAACGAAACATCCATAAAACACTGGAACACATCTTCATAGAACAGAAGATAGACAGGTCCATAAAGAGGCGGATCAATAGATACCATAGGTGGACAGACAGATTCTTTTCTGGAGAAATTGCAGTAGAAGACTTACGTGACGTCCCCAGGCATAGACACAGCACTTACATGTCTCTTTGCTCTCTCCAGAAGTTTGGCTCTGGCCTGCTCCACCTCCTGAAGACAAGCCTTCAGTCTCTCCACCTGGAAGTTTGGTTGAGGAGACGCAGCATGGGTTAAAAAATTCACATTCATTCATAAACATTTACAGTCAGGTCCTGACATTCACCTCTTTTATCAACTGGATCTTCTCATCCAGTGAGTGCGCCGGGTTCACTGACATCCCACCAACTTTCCTCAGTTCCTCTCGCAAGAACTGAGACTCGATCTTCGCATGATGCGCAGAGCGACGCAGCTCCAGTGCTTCCTTGCGAAGTTCCTGTAAAAGGCGTCACGTAGAGGACAGATATATTTGGTAAGTATTAATAATGATAAAATATATATAGACATTTATATATGTATTAAATATATTGGCAGAGGTGGCCTGGCAGCTGAGGGAGCAGACTTGGGCTCACCACCCACAGGAAGGCTCACAGTGTGATTTGGGTGGCAGTCACGGAGACACAGGTGGATGAAGATGAATGGAATGAATGATATATTAGCCACGTCCAATAATATCAGTCGGCCAAGGTTATTGTCCTGACATGAATGTAATTTTGTTATTTTTCTCCGATAATTCCTGGATTTTGCCAAATCTGCTAGGGATCGCGCAAAGTCTAGAGATGTTTGTCACCAACAGCTGCATATATCAGCAATATACACTAATATATATGGTTGGAATTGTAAAATCATGTGTTTGTATGATATCAAAATCAAAAGTCAGCAAAGGTCTATACCGGATATTCCTAAAATATATATACATTTGTGTATGCAAAACACATATAATTGCATATACCGTACATTTATCTACACACATACTGTATATGTATACACACCAACAGTGTATTTATATATTTAGAACATCTTAATTATGACAAGCCCTAACATACACACATATATACACGTACAACCACAGACTTTTGTCTTACACTATTTTCCGTCTTCTGTTTGTTCAGAATCTCCTGGACTTCCATGACTTCTTCTGAAAGCCTCGTCACCGTTTTCTCATCCTGAGTTAAGAACAAAAAAAAAATAAAAATAAAAAAACATCAGGAATGTCCCAGTGATTCAACATTCCTCTCAAAAAGCCTTGATTGTTTCTCACCTGGGCTTTCTTCTGCAGCGCCTGGCTTCCTTTTTCAGCCAGGACGTTTAACTGGCTGAGTTGATGCTTCAGTTCTGACACCTCAGCCTCATGCTGGCTGTAAGCGGCCTGCTGCGCCTCCTGCAGGCCGAAGCTGGAATAACAGAAGTATCGGGTAAGCCAATAACGCAATACTTTGGTAGTATACTTAACATATTGCTTAAGTTTTCTGTGTTCTGTCACTAAATACTCTATTGATGTCGATCCCTTACACTGTGTTTTGAAGATCCTGCAGCTGAGAATCTTTGAGCTGATGCAACAACTTCAGGCTATTGATTAGCTCATTGACGGTGCTGCCCACGTCAGCCAGCATCTCGGCCACACTGCTCTGATCTTCTGCTTCTTCTTCTTTAAATTCTACTCCTCCTGGATTCTTCTTTGGAGTGGCCGTTATGCGAGTGAAAGCGCTCTTCTCACTGAACAATAATTCGCCCTGTGTTTCAGGTCCGTCTATAGGAATGTGAGGGAAGGAACAATACAGCCCTGAACACACCTGACTTTCTTTACTAGAAAAAGACACATTTATTTATATATGTAAAAAAAAGTTAATGTAAGTACAGATTATGCAAAACTAGGTTAAAAAAAATCTCAGTACAGGAATATATTTTGTTTTATTGAAGAAAAAGGTTGTCGTTATCCTGCAGTACCTGATTCAGGAAGTCTCTCCGACTTCTTTTCTTCTTCTTCTTGCTCAGCAATTAGTGCGACCATCACGCTGTCAACAAAAGAGCTGTTGGGGTTTCGTCTCGTCGTCTGGACGAGTGGCTGCGATTCCCTGTCGTTTTGAGACTTTGCTTTCTGGTGTGGAAAAATACAAACACTATAGGATCAAACATGTTTCTTTCTAATATAATAACATTTCTGCTTAGATTTTAAGCCAAATCAGGTGAAGTCACTCCCTTGAGGATCATTATGACATTTTCAAACCAGAATATTTTCTCTTTAGTTTTGGTGATTTATTACATTTGTATAAGAATTGTTGTTGTTCGATTCCCAAACGTTACCTCATCACTGAGCGCTGCCTGTAGCTCATTAGTGATCCCTCGCAGTGTGTGATGCAGTAAAGTGATCTCAGTATTCGCCTGTGCCAGCTTCTCTCCAAACTCAAGCTGCCTCGCACTTGCTCTGGACCTCGTGTTTTCCAGCTGTTCCTGCAAACTTCCGTTCTCCAGCCTTTTCACACACACAAGAAAAGAACATTTGATGCTTAATTTACACCCGTGACTGAAGTTGATTTGCTGCAAAATTGTGGCCGAAACATTATCATGCATTTTTCATCAATATTAAAATAACAGGTTAATCACAATTTCCATATTTCACAGACTGTAAGTAGTTAAATCACACCGAGCCAGCTAGTGTGCCCCCTGGCGGATGTCAGTGTCTAAATAAACATACATTTTCAGTAATACGCAGTGGCAAATACTGATACACAAACTTAGAGTGTCCCCTAGTGGCTGTCAGTGTTAAAATAAATATGAAATTATATATTAAAAACAAATCAAAATCCCAGTGAAATGATTGAAAAAGTAGATTATAGTCATTATGTTAGGTAACAAAATACTTTCTATTTTTAACAAATGATAAGTGGACAAGGCTTCGAAAGCCACTCGATATGTGAAGATGAACTTACTGCAGTCGACTGAGTTGTTCGTTGAGATCTTCACACTGGATGTTCCTCTCCCTGAGTCCATGAAGGTTGGCGCTCAGCAAACGCTCGCTCTCAGCCACCTGTTCTCTCGCAAGTTCATTCTCCATCTGTAAGAACTAGGAGACACACAAAACAAGGGACGTCCAACGTTAACTTTTCGCTGATGTCCAACACGATGATATTACCACTATCGATCAGTTCTAATATGAGCCTGGTAATGTTTATTTATATATCTGTGCAAACCAACAAGACAAGAGAAAACAAGATGATTAATTCAATCAGCTCAATGTTGCCATCTAGTGACTTTCTTTAACATACATCCATTAAACCCTTAAAAAATTAAAGAACATCCATAATTTGTCTTAACCAAGGCATTGAAAGTTTGATTTTTGCAGAGATAAAAACATGACAATAATTATTACAGATATTACATAATATCCATAATATCAGCCAAATAATGACGGCCAACATATAATATAAATATCCCTAATTAAACCAAAGTAGGGACAAAAATGCATCACAACAATGGGCATCAGAACTTCGCCCAAAATTTCAGAATTTCCAATTTAATCCCAATAGATTAAATACTTTTGAAATCAATGTATAGAAAAACAAAAAAATGACAACAATGTTTGCTGACCTCATTCATTTCCCTCACACCACTAAGCTGTGTGCAAACATCCTGGAGCTGCTGGATCTGGAGGGTCTGAGACTGTGAGAGGTTCTGTGACTGACTGAGCTGCTCCTCACACTGGGACAGAGTCCGACTCAACTCTGAGACACGCTGCTCCGACGTTTCCAGCGATGCCTCCAACCTAGATGGAGTGAAAACACAACAGAGATGTTAGAGCTCAGCAGTAATATCCCCCCTTCTGTTACTACTAAGTGGATATAAATATTTATATATAAATAAATATTTTTATATATATATATATTAGAGCAAAATAATTGTTTTGAATCGAACTGAACCGACCAGATCTAACTGGATCAATCATTTGATATTTTATTATGAATCGTTCCTGAATCGGATCGTTATGTGTGTGAATCGCCACACCCCTAATATACAGTATATATATATATATATATACAGTATATATACAGTATATATATATATATATATATATATATATATACATCTGTATATATTAGGGTTGTGCAAATTAATAATTTTGGATTGGTTTGGATCGAACTGAACTGAATCGAACTGGATCGATCGTTTAATATTTTTTATGAATCGTTCCTGAATCGGATTGTAGCCTGTGAATCGGATCATTATGTGAATGAATCGTCACACCCCTAATATATATACTGTGTATGTATATATATTTATATATAATTTAATAATATTATTTTTTCTGAAAATATTTGCAGCACTTACTCGTTTCCTCTGTCCCTGGCCTGCTGGATGTCCTTCCATGATTGCTGTAACCTATGAAATTGTAAATAAAGCAGTTGTAAGGCAACCCCTTCACAATAAGCACCTTTTGACTGTGGAGTTAATAATCCTGTGTCAAACATACTTTGTGGTCTCAGAGGCCAGTGCCTGCTCCAGGAAGGTGTAGGAGGCTAAGGTGGAGGACACGGTGGCAGACAATTCGGTGACTTTCATTTCGAGTTGACTTCGCTCTTCGTCCCTCTCTGTTATCTTCTCATGGAGGACGGCCACCTCTGAAGTATAAGGAAATATGTTAACAAACATTATTTAAAGGGAGTATAAAGGGACAATATTAAAAGGTTTTATATTAAAACAACTTATGATTTTAATTGATTCCAGTTTTACCTGACGACATAATAGTCAGCTGTAGAGTCAAGTCATTTATCTGTTCTGTGGCCTTTTGTAGATTCAGCCTGGTTTCATTTAAATCTTCTTCCACCTTGTAAAATGTATTTAGAGTAAGTGAAATGAACTCGTGCATCAATAAAAAAAATAAAGTCGTTGATTGAACATCATTGTCTGACCTCCTCTCTCTCTTTAACAGCCTGCTCTCTGGCGGAAATATTTTCATCTCTCTCTCGCACAGCAGCTGCTGCCTTGTTGTTTAGGTTCAGAAGCATGGGGGCAGTCTTCTGCAATAGTCCTCTGACTGTGCTCAGCTGTAAAAAAACATGTAAATATTAAAACATCGACAGTGCAAAGCTGAAAAATAAGCAGTTTCATTCATTCAATTCAAATGACTTGTATTAAACTGTGAAAACAACATTTTTAACAAGGTAATCCCCCTGGACTCAGTACATATATATACACTTAGTATATAGATGGACAGTATTTGTATATGTAGAGAAGACATGACTATTTTACTTGCAGCCCACAATTGGTCCTAAAATTGGACCGAGTTAGCGCCAGGTAGATGCTGAGTTCATGTGAACTAAGATATACGACATGTGAAAGTCATACATAAATGAAAAAATGCCTTTTGCATCTGTTACATTATATATAAGGGAAATGTAGCTACTGCAGAAAAGAAATATAATTACTATTCAAACCAATTACATTATTTGGAGAAGTTTGGCAGGACCGGATTACTAAGCTGAACTGGCCGTATACGGGCCCCGGGCCCTTAGTTTGCCCTTGCTTGATGTAGTGGCTTTTTCTGCTCCTAAGGTTGTACAAATTTACCACTATAATTAAATCCATGCCTTAGCAAGAAAAATGAAAGAATTTTTTTTCTTCATTTTTTTAACTTAATTCAAACAAAACAGATTATTAGAAAATGTATAGATTTTTTCTGATTTTTTTTTCATTATGATTTATCGCATTCACATATGCCGCAAAACAGCTTTGGCTCCTGGTTTCATGTGTGTTTAAATATATTTGGTAATATTGTGTTGCTGTGGTGTTTTCAGCAGAAACTGAGAGAAAAAAAATACTGCACTTACTTCAGTCTTTATGCTGATGTTTTCCTCCATGGTTTCAGACAATAGATGATGAGCAGACCTCAGTGTTTCAGTGACGGACTGGTTCATCAAAACCTGTGTTTATATAGAAGAAAAAAAAGGAGTTGAGGAGAAATGTTTCTTTTTGGATGAGTAATTTTTTTTATTCTTTATTTGCCTGTTCAGGGTAAGTCTGTTTGAGGACAGCCAGCAGCTCTTGCTGAGACCCGACAGTTTTCTGGAGTTCTGACACTTCAGAGGCACAGTGTGTCTTCAACTGTTCTGTCACATTGAAGGCCTGAAAACAGAAGACCCACCATGTAAGTGTGTAGAGGACAAAAGTCTGAGGAAAAAGTCAAAAAGGACAGACAGATGGATACTGCAGGTGGACAGATAAAGACAGTTGCCTATAGGAGGATTCCTTACCGCCTCCTTGGCTTTGTTGGCCTCCTCCATTTGTCTTCTCATGTCCTCTCTTTCCAGAAAAGCATCTTTCACCTTGTGCAGCATTCGAGCCTGTGTCACTTTTGATTTCTCAAGTAGAGACTTCATCTGACCATACTGAACAAAACAGAATAAAAAAATATATACAGTGAGCTACAAAGATAAAACCAAAATTGTGAATAAACACATGTATTTGGTATATTTTTCCCCGTCTGTAGTAAAAAATTACTTATCAATTTGCTCAAGTAGTCATTAACAGAAAATCCACAAATTGACAAAGACATGAATGTAATCAGTTTGGTGATTAAGGTGTTATAATCTCCTTCTGGAAGCAAATTACTTACATGTGAGAGAAGACTTTGTTGGTCCTCCTTGACCAGGTTCTCCATGTCCTTCATGTTAGAGAGAGCAGCGTGAGTCTCATTACTCCAGGAGCTCTGAGGAAACAGAAGCAGTTTATAAAGAATCTAAAACAACCCCAAAAATTTAAGTGAAAATATATTTTGTCACTGCTGCAGCTCTTTACCATGATCCCTTTGACATCACGCACACTCTGGATGAGGTCCTGCAGAGAACTTTGATCCATCTCCAAGTCACTGATCCTGTTCAGAGCCTCCAGATAAAGCTCTTTGTAGCCTGTAGTCTGCAGAGAGGAAAAATGTGCAGATCATAAAAATGTCCTTTTATTCTGTTTCTCATATATTGTATATGCGACCATGTTTGTTTTATACCTGACTGAGCTCAGTGTGGTCGGTCTGGACTAACTTCTCCCTAAGATCAGATGGTGCACGAACAGTTGGAGATTCACAGGCTCTGGCTGCAGTCAACTGCTGCACCAGGGCCTCCACCATAATCATGCTGGACCTCAGCCTCTGTTCCAGATCAGATCTATGGAGGCTTTCTAAGGTGCCTGGAGGAACACTGGTCACAGAATAAAAAAAACATAACAGTTAATGCATATAACATTATTTTCTGTTATGTTATAACTAACATTGATGATGCCAACACTTACTTCCACAGCAGGGGGTCAGTCAGAGTGCAGGAATCAACCATAGACACCTCTCTTTTTCGCTCGAACTCCCCCGACGTGTTGAGGCTGTGGTCCACCATCCTCACAACTGTGGTGCCAACACCAACACTGTGGGTCTCCGTCGTAGTAGCAGATGGGGGTGTGACCGCAGCGCAGACTGGAGTAGATGCAGGAATTCCAGCAGGACCCATCTTTCCAGATGCCAACAGAAGGAATTCTGCCATCTGTCTGAGTTGCTGTTGAAGTGGCCCATCAGGGATGAAGGGGAAATCCACCACGGGCTTCTTCGCCTCTGAAGGATGTGTGTCACCCGCCTTTTCATCCGCTCCTTTCATGGGTTCGGAGGCGGTGAATGATTGGTGTTTCTGACCCAGCAGTGTGGAGTTAAACAGAGGACGGGGCATTGGGCTCTCCAACTGATCTGCCCATGACGCTGAGGTGTCGGCGATGACAGGGGAGCTTTCTGCCAAAGCGGTCTTCACACGAGGATCACTGAAAGCCTGCAGTGCAGAGAAGGACGTTCTCCTGACCACAGGACTCAGCAGTCCAAGTTGCAAAGCGGAAACCACCGAGGAACAATCTGACAGAGTGTTGAGAACATCGCAAATGTTTTGCACGTTTGGTTTTTCCGCAGGGCTGCAAAGAGGTCCATTCCCAGAAGAAGAAGAAGAACCAAGAGCGCTGTCTTTGGCCTCACATGAATCCGAGGGGACTTTGTCTGATTGTACAACACACTCATGGTTTAGAGGCTGTAGAGTCTCACTCAGTGGTGAAGAACTCTCCTTCTCTAAGGCTATACTTTTAGAGCATTCAGAAGAGTTGGTTCCCAGAGGCTCTGAGGACATTGCGCTGTCTTCTTGAGAGTATGAACACGGTGACATTTGGCGTTCCTGGCAGGTGACCTCTTGGTCATTTGATGAAGAAACGTTTGAGGCGGTAACTTCTTCAATTTGCTTACGATATTCCAACAGTTCACTTTGGTTTTCATCGCAATCATGTGTCCCAGGTTCGATGTCATGAGAAAGCTGGATATCGACAGTGTTATCTTCAAAGATAGGGACCTTTTCTTCAGGTAATAGAATTACATTTGTTTTGTCTTCCATGTCCCCAGCTTCCACCGAGGAGTCACACACCAAACTGTCAGGTAGGGCCAAACAGCCATGTTCTCCCTCATCTTCAACATCTCTGGACACCACTGCTTCCTCAACAGAAGAGATATTTCCAACTGAGGCCAATGGGAAACCTTCAACACAGTATTGGTGATCCAAGTATCGGCTGCTGCTCTCAACCTCAACTTGATCCGACAAAATGCTTTCACTCAAGCAGTAGCTTTGAGACGCGCTGCCCGTCCCCGAGTCACTCTGCAGTGGTATGACAGTCTCGTCCAAGAGGCCGTTGTCCTCGGAAATCTCTATTTCTCCTCCGGTGCAGACAAATGATTTGAAGGTGACATCATTCAGCTCATCAGCACATTTGTCAAAGTCATTCTGGTTCTCAGATAAAGTGGTGTTGACAGGAACAACACTCACATTGTCGGAATTTACATCAACATCGTGTTTCGTTTCACTCAGCTGGCTGCCGTCAGAGGGATCGGTTAAATTTCCACTGATGTCTCCTAAGAACTCATCACGCTGAGCTTCAGATGGAGAGACGGTTTTGTGGTCTTCAACGTCACCTTCCAAATCGCCATCGTTGATATCGCACAGACTCCAGGTGGCGTCATGCAATTCTTGCGTAGGATGTTCACTATCCACGACCCCAGAGGGATGGTTACTGCTGGGATATTCACAGAAGCTGGTTCCATCCCCTCCGATCATCTCAGTATTTGTGGCCTCGGGTTTATGATAAGGATGATCAACATGGCCATCGCTTTCCTGAACAATCATACTGTCAGATATGATTGTATCGTCTGGTTCACTTCTACATGTAGCCTGATCGGGAGGCAAGACAATGTCCTCTTCTGTACACACAGAAAAGTCTGCGATTTCAACGTCATTGCCAGGACATGTGAAAGACATCCATGTTACATTTCTACTATCAGCTTCATCCTTCGAGGGAAGACAGTTCTGGTTTATTGTGGTGCAAGGAGAACAGGACAACTGAGACTCTGGTCCACAGACAGGAGCTTCGTCCTGTTTTTAAGAACGGTTAAAAATACAAAAGAATCCATTAAACTTTTGTTGCTTTTCCTTTTTGTCTCAACAGTCAAGACAAATCATCAGTCTCACCCACCTGTGTTGTTTTGACAGCATCGACGCTTGATTTCACTCTGGATGTTGGAGTTTCCATGTGTGGAAAGTCGTTCTCCATACAACGCAGAGGAGTGCGTCCTCCATATTTATGGGGAGTCTACAACAAGTTTCAGCAAAAAAAAAAAAAATGCTTAGCTGCTGCAGTTAACGGCGACCCCTAATATGCAGTGTGTGTCAATGTGTCTTACCAAACCGTCCCCTGAGGACAATGATGTCCTGGATGCCATAGCTGTGTCTGAAAAGACAATAAAAAGAAAATCCTATTAGAAATAAAAAAAAAATCCAGATTTATTATACAATAAAGGTAGATCATATATAAACATAGATATATTCCAGTTGATTAAGACCATGTTCTCCTTTTTCAGGGTTGGCACAGTGAACCAGCGTTTTCCATCTCCTTATGTCCTCTGTATCTTCTACTCTGACTCTAACTACCTCCATGTCCTCCCTCTCTGCATCCATCAATCTCCTCTTTGTCTCCTACCTGGTAGCTCCATCTCTAGGATCATTCTTCTACTAATGTATCCACTGTCCCTCCTCTGAACATGTCCAAACCATC